>JASKGN010020959.1:0-13078 GCA_030556245.1 Falagria sp. GC000072 | reverse complement strand
GGAATTTGCTTGGAAGAATACCTAGCTGTTCTGGTATTGTTAGAAATAAGTCTTCCATAGTGTATAATTTATATATGTATTTTATTAACTTCTTAATCAGAATTTTAGTTTGAAATTTACGCGTTAATGTGTTAAAGGGAAATGATGTAGCAATTTATTCGAAAATAGTATATAAATGTATTGTGAATATTATCTGTATAATTATAGATATTATCAAATATTTAGTCAAAATAATCCATTTGTCCCCAGAGAAAATAACATATAAGTTTTACTTCTTTTTTTGTTTGTTTTACACAACTTCTATTATTTGAACTTAAATATTAATGTGATTGGCAATAATTTGTTCTTTTCCACACTAGCTCCTTTTTCTGAATCCAGAAATAACAGAAAAACTATTTATAACATAATCAAATTTTTAATCCAAAAATCAAATGTTAATAAAACATAAATATATACAGTCGAACTTCGATAAGTCGAACTTCGATAACTCGAATTTTCGATAACTCGAACTAAATAGGTTGGCATTAGCGCCAGGTCCGAAAATACATGTAAGTAATTTTGTCTCGATAACTCGAACTTTTATATCTCGATAACTCAAAGAAATCTTCATGGCGCTAGCTTCGATAAGTCTGGATAAGTCGAATTTTCTTGTGGGAATACCGTAACGGCATATATTTTTGCTATAATTACTCTANTGGCGTAACAAATATGTCGGGGGCCCTCCCGCGACTTTTGGTCTGGGGCCCCCTTTCCGCTATAGCCGCCTGCCGTTTGGGGGCCCCCTTGACCTGGGGGCCCCCCCGCATTGCGGGCCCAGCGGGCCCGGTTGTTACGCCACTGCTGCGACGGTCTCATGGATCGCAGAAGGATAGTTTTTTCTGATTAGTATGACTAAGAAAAATGCAGGCAATATCACTACGGAAAGCGTTTCCGTTAGTTTCTGACCACCCTGTATTATCTCCTTTATCTCTAATTTAATTTAATTTTTCAATTATCAAATAACTTTTGTCACACATTATTTTATGGCTGTTTAATAATGATCAATATTATCACACTATTAATCGCAATGAGTTTATTATTATATCTATATAGTTTAATTCATATCTTTCACATCTTTAGACATTGCACAATTTAATGTGCAGAGACGCTATTATTCTTGCTAACACCAAGTTGTGAATCCTTATGTTAGAAACTACCATTGGACTCGGATGTAAGGTTCTTTTCAATAAAAAACTCGGATTTATAATAACAAAATAAAAAATATCTATTCAGTGCTCTTTACAATTACTAAGTATCATCCTAACTAACTCTTACGCTCTTCGTTAAGAGTTGACGTCCTTGACTGGGCGCCCCCTATACTAATACTCTAGAACACACATATACAGGGTGAGACATAGCACATAGGTCGGTTCCTCACACTTATTTAGAATGGACATTATTAACGCCGCCCTGTGTATAGTGGACATTTCCACCAGTCCCGTGAATAAAGATAACACTGAAGTTTGATAATGTTTTAAAAATTTGAGCTAAAAAATTATATACCCTACTAATTGTTTGCCAACGCTTGCATTTAAATCTTTTTTTCATTTAATATCGTATAAACAAAAAAATTATTGAATGGCCATAATTCATTAAATTAAATTTTAATAATTTGTGGTGGCAGTAAAACTATCCAAGGACTTTTTTTCCTTTTAGCTTCCGACAGTACAAAAAACACCCGCCTAACGATAACGATAACAACGCACCACACGAAATGACATTTCACTTGGTTTACGACTGCTCGCGGACTCATAATTCATATTAACATTGTAATCTTTTCCAACCTTTCCACGAAATGTTTCCCACAATGTGGAGAACATATATAATACTTGTAACCTCTCCAACACGCATATATACAGTGCGCTCAAGAATCTGCTAATTTAATAATTCATGAAATATATTGACCAACAGAAATGAAGAAATGAAAGAGCGATAATACCAATAAGGAATCCATAATAATATAATATTTAAGTGCTTTAGGCTATAATAAGTGAAAAACGTGGACCCAAGGCATAGTAGGCACAATATAAAAACGTTTTAGCGTCGAGCGAAGATCGTAAAGTCGGCAAAGCGAAGTCTTTTTGCGCAAAGATTGTTTTACGACAGTGCGCGAATGCACGTAACTCACTTTACTACCGTATGTTAGCACATGCATGAGTACATATGCGTAAACACATAAAGCAGCAGTCTCGGCGGCCACTTTTTCGATAATAAATTCATCAGAAAGCTGTAAACGCAACAACGCCAATGTAACCAAACACGAAGCTATGAGCACATAGCACTTTGGCGTATTTATTGTGCGCAATAATTTATTATATTATATTACAGAGGAGTCTACGAAATATGTATGTAAGTACATACTTACTTGCCATGTCCACGCACATTGCTAATGCGTGTGAAGTTACAAAACTTACAGAAAACTAATTAATAAAAAAAAAACTAAAAATAAAACAAAGGTTTTATAATAATGAAAAGAACCGACCGCAGTGTAATAAAGTTAAATTATTTTTCTTATTTATTCGTTCGACTAACATCATAAACATGCTGGATATATGTCATATTCCCCTTTTGATAACGTTATTAATTTCAGTATTACAAGTGCAGCCGTTCCATAATTATTTTCCTCTAGCGGACATTTAAATTATTACGTGACTTTTGATAAATTGATACGTTTTTATTTGACAGCCACAACATGCTACTTTATTTCCAACATTTTAACATAAGTATTACTCTTTTTGAATAAATATAATATTTATACATTTTTATAGATATTTAACAATGAATTATTATCATGCAAAGATCTTAAAGCAATTACCACAAGAAAATAAATCAAAAAGAAACTATCTTCAAAAAAGATATAATTCTAGTAAGGCAAGGCGTTAATTGCAGTCGTTCAATCAACTGAGTGCTAATTAACTCTTCTGATTGTTAAACCCACTTTGGACCACTCGTACCTGTTAATTATGATGCTTTACCATCCAAAAAAACAAGGTTTACCTTGAAAAATAAAAGGAAACTCTTAAAGTGTTTGCTTTAAGTAAATTGATATAGATATAGACGCAAAGTTGGTAATTTATTTTCAACATTTTTGGAATAGCTATTTCAACGCTTTTGAGCTTGTCGACGATGAATGAAGTTATTAGCCTCTGGGGCGAAGGAAACGCGCAATGAATCAACTTTCAACTTTCGTGTTAGTAACTCACAATGATGATAACATTATCGCAAGAATGTGGATTTCCACGTACGCAAAAGGGTGTCAGAGCCACACCCTAACCAACAACGTCCACTAAGGGTTGTTGCGTGTCTGTCGTTTCAAATTCCAAGCTGGAGTTTGACGTTTCAATTCTGGAGTAATTCTCCTGAAAAAATGAAAGAATGTGAAAAGTTATAGCGGTTGTAGAGGTTTGAGCAGAACTCTGAAACTGAGGTTCACACGAAATACCAAACAAAAATTTTAGTTTTTCACAAAAAAAACTAAGTCTTTGTTTCCATTCGGCGAAAATTTATCTGGCATTCCATGACTACTATCGTGGTATGCATATAGTTACATACTTTATATTCAATTACAATTGGGTAGCTCAAGTCGTAAATCTTGCTCATGTCATTCATTAAGGCCGTCACGTCGCCATCGTTTTTCTGAACATTGGTAAAACATTCTTTCGAGATTTAATACTCAACCTTTCATCTCTAAAATAAATAAATAAATAAATATTTGTTTGCTTCTTTGTTCCGAATCTTTATTAGAACCCAAATCGCGACATAAATTTCGCACAGCAAACAATAGGAAATATGGTAGTTTTTCGGCGTCTGCAGTCCCGACAAGGAATGTCTACAACATTCCCATATGCGGGGTCATAAATCGTCGACATAAGAATCCACCAACGGCGTAGTTGTCCATCTGTATAATTACACGCCATAGTATCGCGGTGCGTTTCATCCTTTTGATTGATGGATTGGCACGACTGGTGCGCGCGCATCGATGAATTAACGCGCTTGTAATCAGCGCTTCTGCAATCAGGTCTCGTCTCGCGGCGAAAACAAGTATCTCGTGTCGTTTCCAAATTTGGAATCAATGTGTCTGGTTTTTTTCTAGTCGTCTCTTCATTGACAAAGATACATAATAAGTAACATTGATTAATTCAATGCGGCCATGTTGTAAAACGAGATATGTGCATATGGATCTGAATTATTACTAAAGTCTAATAAAATTTACGATTATTTGGACCCATTAAGGTTTCTATCATAAAAGTCAACTCTGAGTTGTTTATAGCTTCCATGTCAATCACATATACCCTTGCGCATGATTTTCAACCATTTTAGAACTGACTAAGAGCATACTATACGAGTAGTTTCAAAAGTTTTACGAATTGAAAATAAGCAAGGCGAATTTTGCCTGGAAGGAAAACCTGAATTTGAAAGTTCAGCAAATGGCGTAGAGTTCTTTAAAGAAGCAGAGATCAAACGATATGATGATGTCTTGTAAGGCAGAGGTTTAACACGCGGCGGCGCTGCTGTTCTCGCTCGTTTTAGTGCTTTATCTTGAAATAAATTCAGGCCGTAAACCAAAGATACATACTGATTACTGATTAAAACCCAGCCGCTGAAGGAACATACGACCGGACGCACAAGGCAGTTTATGGACGGTCGTAAACGTCCGTAAACACCGACGAGAATTCCACTCGTGCGCGAAGCTTCATGCATGCTATACGCGTGTAATAAAACATGGGAGGCGATCGCCGTTGCGTTGACCGTTGATCGCCATAACGCTCATACTTTGCGGCACCTTAAACGGCCATCTGAGAATATATTAATAGAGCAGTAAACTGCGTGTTAATATCGTTGCCGCAGCGAAAATGAAATGAACGAACATTACGACGCTACCGCCATCGCTATGAAAGCGTCTGCTTGCTTTAATAAGACGCGCGCGCGGGAAATATCGCAGTTTGCAAGACGTTAGGATCTAGCAGGCACATAGGTGGCGGTGGATATTGCAGCCGTAAGTTAGCATCATGCGCGACAGGAACGTGTCACCTAATCAAATTTACGGGTGCTTTGTTGCGTTTTGTCAGCGATGCTGTTGTCTCTCCATCTTCTCGCTGGAAGCACATGTGCGGGGTGCACTAACAGCGGCTCTCGCCGGCTAATTTGTCTGTCAGCGGTAGCAGTATTTCTTTATTTAGCCGCCATTTGACTCTCACCTCCGGACCATTACCGCGCGCGCGATGCGGCAATTCGGCGCAGAGAGTACTCTCTTCCGCCTTCGACCGTGACAGCTTTACGGCCGCGTTGTGCCAGCCGCGCGTCGTTTCTCTTCATCAACGGGTTGTTTATAATCCTCGCTACGCTGAGTGCTTCCAACGCTCCTCCAACACGTATTCATTCTTTGCTACATGTTCCCATCACAAAACTTACATAAATAAAACTAACTCGTCTTTTGCATCCTAACCTAACTTAACTTAACCTAACATTACCTCGCTTAATAACGCGTTTGACATTTTTATTTCAGTAGATACGTCCGCGTCTTGGAATTTGTGATCGCGTCAACGTCGTTCGTAAATTATTGCGAGGATTATACGTTTATAGTTATTATTGGCTTTACGACACTATCAATTTCTCGAAGACGATGATACTCGAGATGGTTGCGTACACGTGTACAGTGAAACATTCAACCAGCACGTTTTAAAGACATAAAACCAAATTTAAGTTCCAAATTACCATCATGCTAACAGACATTTGTATTCATAGTCGTTCCTTGTATAGCTCGTAAACCTTTTTTGTGTAATAGTATAAATTGTGGAAAGCTAATCGGATAAACGACGACAGAAGTAGCCACTCACTCACAAATAACATATACATATTTGTATAAGCGACTCGTTATGAAAAAGTCGACGCCGCGAGAATTGGCATGTTTATGAGGCAATTACAGAAATGAGCGTCGCTTTAATCTCCCAATGATTAGTGGCTTCATTATTTCCACCAATCACACATCTTGTACGGTGGCATTGCTCCTATAATTAAAATTGCAATTTATTTCCAATTGCCGCCGTTTTATTGTCATGTTCGCCGCTATCTGCTTCAATCTCGCGATTTATACCGCGGTTATTTTAATTGAAATCGCATACGTGCTGATATATCGTTCGTAATACCAAACTGAATGATTTACGACCCGCTTGTCTGCTTCCATTCGTATGTAATTGTATTTATGCTATATGACCAAGCTTGTCATAAAATTAAAAATTGCATTTTACATATACCGGCGGCTAACAGATGTCGCTATCAAATTTTAAAAATGAACGACATCTGCATACGGGTAGTGCTTATTTTTCTTCTACAGTGATACAAAGTTAACAGATATGTCATTAAGTTGAAATGTCTTCTTTGTGCATGTGTAAGTTATATAAACTATAAATCGAGTCAATATGACAATAATTAAACCGGGTCTATTAAGTATTCTAATTAACAGCCTATTTTACGAGTGCGCCTCGTCGCTGGCAAGCATATAAATACATAATGAATAGACTACCTAATGAATATTTGATGACAGCGAACTGCGCGGACATGCATTTTTAATCGCGGCGCTTGCGATTTCACACGATAACTACTATACCACTAGTTGTTTGACTTCACTCGCAATCAGCTTACTCCTCATCAGCTTATTTTATTTAATGCTTCGATTCCTTTACTAATTGTAGTTCTATGTAATGCATTCACCATAAACATATTGATGTCTAATTATTTCCACTTTGAAAGCGACAATTTAAATAAGTTATTTATCTTTCTATGGGCGTACTGTATAAATTTTATACAAAATGAGAGAATTAACGTATCAAATATATTCCAATTTATACATAATATCAACCAACGTTCTACCTTTCAGTTTTATTACCCTGATAAAGTATTCATTATACCAAATGTTTATTTATTTATTTATTTATTAGGATAACAATAATTTAATTTTGGTCCGGCTTTATTTCACTTGAAAAAAATCAATTTGTTGTTTCCAAAGAAAATTTTAAGTTCTAAGTTTTTCTAAAATAAATAAATTAGATGAAAAAGTTTAAATATCAAAATATTAATTTTGTATTGCACTTTCAAAATAAGTAAGTAACTTAATTAATAACAAAGATAATTAAACGCAAAAGTTGTCTTCAAGTAGCCAAATTATACTTCCGCATGTGCGTAGATAAATCTCAACCGGGAGAAGCATTAATATTGTCAGCGCAGGAATTACGGTCGTGTAGATGTCTACAGAAGGTGAAGGAGGCGGCAGCGGAAAGATGTTTTAGTGGTGCAACCGCCCCAGAAGTTCGTCGGATCGTAGGTGGTTTTCCACATTTGTTCGACCATTAATCGGCGGACGTGAGGGGAGGCAGTACCAGATCGGAGGTGATTTATCTGCACGCCGTCACGACCGGAAGCAACCCCGCGCTCGACTGCCGATCCACCACTAATCTCGTGCCACGTCTTCGCGACTTCCCGCCATACATCAACTCCTTATCTCAGCTTTAATCCTCCCTTAAAAGAGGGAACACGTTAATATATTCTCGTCGCGCGCCGCCAATGCCCTCTATCACACTACAGATAATTAAATCAATTACATCTAATGTAATCGCGATAAACTTAATTTACTGCTTGTAAAACTCGAGTAGTCTAGTTGCAAGATGGCATATTTTCTGATCAAAGAAGAAATGCAAACTTGCATTTTCTCTTATCATCTTTAAAAGTTCAAAGAAGAACCATTCTTAAACAAAATTGTCGACATTGTCACCATCGATCGACAAGCATAAAGTTGACAGAAGAATCATTACCCCATTGAAACATTTAATTGCCGTGATAAATATAAATTAGGTTTAGTACATTCAATTGTGGTGCTGTCGAGATGATCGTAAATCAAACGAGGGATTGGGGTCACCTCGTCATGCGTGAGACTAGGGACGCATCCATGCTGGGCTCAAAGGGTCCCGACTATTGCTGATGTCATAATAAATGATCAACGTTAGGTGGAGTCGTGTCGTGTGTATGTTATACTGGTGCTGACTTGTCGTTTCAATTTAATCGTCCGCGTTGCATAACCACCGCTTCTTCATCGATCTTCTACTCAGCAGGAACAGATGTGGCTTATCTCCGATCTGTGGTGGTCATAAATACCTCGCATATCCATGTATAATTGGGCATTTCGGTAATCAATATCAAAATATCATCATCATCATCCTTCATTTATCATCTTAATGTCTCAATGTCAATATGCATTCCTATTAGTGCAGAATTTTTACTTTCGTTATTTTTTTGCAAATTATGAACTTGGTCGACTCCAAGATTTATGAAGGCTTTTATCAGTTTGAGGTTAGCTAGAGGGTACAAAACCTTTTCTGGGTTAAAGTATGTATGAACTTTCTTTGAAAGGTATTTGGTGCAATAGGCGATGATGGACGATGCGCCTCAGGGTTTCACAACACTTGGTCACCCGCGAGTGCACAAAAGGAGCACCCCTTAGATATATCAAATGATGGGACATCTGGACAATTTATACCCCTCTTTTCCTATTACTATCAGCGATAGCCTATGTAAATCACTCCCACTTGCTATCCAACAACAGGACAATGGATTTATGGAAGCGCCTTTTTTGTATCTTTACTTTCTTTAATGTCAGCTTATATAAAAATATTAAATAAATTAATAATCAGAGAAATTCAATTGATAATTTAAATAAAAATAATCTTGTGTTTTATCAGAAACAATCGATAATTGTATGACAGTACAAGCAGTAATAACAAGCTTATGCATTTATGAACAACAACAAAACAGGAGTTAACGATGCATTATGGAGAAGTAAATCAGGCATGAATAGATATTTATTAACTAGTACCACCACCAGATAGAGAATTAATGAGATCACGCTGCGACTCGAATGTGGCAAAGCGACATAGAACAAAAAGAAAACAAGTACATACAAATAATTCCCGATCTGCAAAGCTGCGTGGTTGCATCTTACGGTTAATTATTTGGTATTACATGAACGATTTCGAATATGTGCATATTTGCTTCCTTTACCTTTCATGTATACATTTATGGAATGATTGATAGCAGTCTGAAGTCTCACCTTATAAAACTATGCCGATATATAGAACGAATTAATTAACTCAATTACATTAATTCGCAAAGAAGCGAATTAACATTTATGTAGTTTCTATGTATATTGCATTATTTACCATTAATTTATTAACGAATTATGCAGAACAAAAATAAATATTAATGCATATACCTTTGGAAGCAAAAATATGCATTTCGCTTTGTTATTTTAAACGGGAAATCTCCGGAATTGTCAATAAATTATGTAAAATGTCATAATAACGTGCACACTCGTATCATGCATATTAAAGAGGCAATTTCCTATCACTATCGACTGACGTTTGCAGCTCAGCAGACCCACTAATTGAATTGATTTACATCCATTTTGAGTCTGTCATGCGACGCGTTGTATAATTGGTCCGCGTCAAACCAACCTGCACTAAAGAAATCCGCCGCTCTTGACAGTGCACTGCTCAATGCAGGCTGTACATTAAAACCAACATTAAAGCAGTCGAATGGAGAATGTAACGACTTGCTGAATAAATATATAATATAAACGTTGTCGTCGTGTCATTAAATCGTGCCGTTTTGGTAAATTGTATTGTACGATCGTAAAAGGGCGGCGCAAAACAATGGCACACATAAAGTGCAATAAATTCGAATCATAACGTGACAAGTATAAAATGTTTCATGCCATCTCAGGATTTCAACCTTTCTAAAGCCACTTTCACAGGCGTTTTTCCTTTATGATAAGAAGAACTCTGTAATCCTGGTAGTATGAATATAGCTTCAATTTGAAAATGGACGTTCGAAAGAGAAAGAAGAAGAGACAAAGAATATAAAGCATGGTACATGGCAATCTCTCGATCTTAAATTTCAATATGGTTTATTCGAACGCAACACAATGGAGACGCTGCGTGTGTGCGTCGTGCCAACAATGGTGGTCGTAATTCATCTGCGAACTCTGGGAACTTATCGCTGCTGCAAGCGTCGCATTTTCAAATTTTCTGCCACATAAACCGCATTAAGATTTAGATACGAAACTACAGCTTGCGGTGCTCTCTAGCGTCGTGCCATGAAAGCTCGGAAAGGAGACGTTAAATTATGGAGTGTAAAAATAAGCGATATGTGGCTGATCCTTTTATTGCCTTCCAGGCTGTAAATTATTCCTGGCGAAACAAGGCACGGAAAATGAGGAGAGTAGAAGAGATTTATACCGTCTAATATTTTTATGCCGCCAAAACGCTTCGCAAATATATCACCCTTGTTTCTCTTTCCAAGTTAACCTCTTCTTTATTTTCAAAACATTACTGCCATGTATTATTTTACATTAAAGATAATTAAATTTTTTTTTTAAAGTTATTTAATAGATTTAACTGGATTTAACGGTATCTTTGTATTATTGAAAAACACTATTGTTTATTTTATACACTTTTTAAAAGTTAAACATATTTTTAGGATTTTAGGCAAAATATATCGTGAAGTATAAGAGAAAGTGTCATGGTGAGTATAAACCATCCATATATTCAAGTAAAGACATGAACATAAACATAGAGAAGAAATATATCGAGGGGAGGCTAATATTCCATCTTTCTTGTGGGTTTTCCAACGTTGTGAATGCTCCTGCAGCGTTTTTATTTTAATATATCGATGTGGGAGGGCGATGTCGTCGGTGAATTATGTCCCACGTATTTACGCTCAGCGACACATCGTGCAGCCATGCTAACACGACGCGGAGGACACTGAATCTGCCAAAACGACGGGCGCGTCATGATGAAATTACTCGCTATTCATGACACTGTTGTCACCTCTCCTGTCTTCTTCAAAGCAGAGTTACAACTAAGATAAATGCGTTAGAACAGCTGCCGATTTCTATCATACATTCATTTTACTCTTAACTCTAGTAAGAGGTAATATATCTGGGATTTCGAGACAGGAAAGAAGATTTACATAATGGGGATTGACATACTTTAAATATTGTTACAGAATGTCAAAATTTTAATCTGACAGTTTTAAATAATGATATTGCCAGGTTGAAAAGAGTAACAAGGTAAGAATATGTAATTTTAAAATGAAAAGTATCACAAGTCTTATGATATAGAATATAAATCCAACAAATCAAACAAGTAAAGCATAAAACACGTCGAATAACAACCCGAGTGCTCGGTAATATGGTGCATTATGAAAGCCGAAAGCGTTTTGTAAAGACGCAGATGCGAGAAGTTCATAACATGCAGTCCCGTAGCCAATCTAACATAATGCTTTATTTTTATGCGCCGTTTTGATTTAAGAGGGCTATAAAAGCCGCCCTCGCTTCTTTATATGCGCACGCATTTTATGCGATATGGCGGATAATGGCACCACACAGCACACTGTTGAAAGAAACCGACGTGCATGATACTGAGACTGTTGTTTTTATGTCATCGTTCGGCCAAACAGGCCTCAATTGTAAATAAAGAGCGTTAAGGCATGCACACGAATATGTGGATATTCCAATGTGGGTTCGTATATCAAAAGCGCTTTTATTTTGACATTAATAATGCGCGTGCCATAAAGAAACTCGGCTTTCACAGCAGACAAATGCTGGCAACAACAACTCTGCAATTACTTTGCAGCATAACTCCAAATACTAGCGTGTCAGAAAAGCTCCCACAAAATAAATACAATATTTTCACATGTGGCTATACAACAACAGCGACGACGACCTGGCCGAGTATATCTTCATTTGCGAGCACGTGGAGCGTTATTCACTCTGCAAATGGACGAGAAATCACGTCGAGGTTGCTCCGTTATAACCGCCGCCGACAGCAAGGGAGCTTTTAATTTTTAACTTGAATGTGTTCCTGACATTTACTGCCCGTTTCTAGCTTACCCGCTCGCTTTTACCCGTCTACGTTTTTACGCCTCTGCAACATTTTGATTTCAACGCAGTAATTTATATTTGCTTGCAATTCATTTCCAATTAATTTTCGCACCTTCGCTTCACCACAAAGAGATAAATGAGGTTAGGTCGGTATAAACCCAACCTCACTTCCATGCATACAGAGCTTAGAAACATGTAAAAATCATGTTAAAACCTGTGAAAGTGTGCTTATGTCGATGATGGTACAAAGAAGTGAAAGATGGTATTTATTATGTAAAGCATAGAATAGGGAATTTTGGTGCGCCGCGAGCAATTTCCACGTTGAGACGTGATTCGATTGGAATCGGGGATTGTGACCATAGCTGTGCTTCGGCTTACTTATAATAACAATTATTAGCGCGAAGAAAAGCGCCGGCGACGCAAAATTTACATCACAAGTGCTGCAATTACTCTGGGAACGTCTATTATTATCTTGCTGTAATAGCCGCCCGGTCGATGTTGGCTGGTTCGCAGTTTAGTTAGTGGTTGATTGTGGTTTACCCAGGCCGGCCGCAGTACACACACTGATTGTTATCGCATATAGAGTTTTAGGGTAGAGAGGCACATCTCATCTTCTTGGTCCTCGTCTATTAAAATACGGGGCTCTATGTAGCACGAAGTGAGTTTTGATTGATTATAGACGTTTTGAAAGTTTTGTCTTAATTTAAGAGGATAATTGGATGTCAGTAAATAAAAGAAGTAGTCTGATGACTAAAGCAGCAATTGATTTTCAATTGAACCCTCGATTGAATTGCATTCGATTGCATGCATCGTTTTCAATTATTTATGCGCGGACAGGCGTATATATTTCCAGAATTAATAAATACCATTATTTAAATGCAGTTCGTACAGATATTGAGCGTTGATTTCATTGCAATCAGCGTAGTGGCTAGATCTGTCAATGGCAGGCAGTCGCCAACCCGCCGTCGCTGCTGCCGCCACCGGCGCAGCGAACATCGGCGCTTTGATGTGCGATAATTAATCGCAGTCGTCATATCATCATATTTTCATCATCAATGTTTTGCCGGTCTGTCAATGTTTTGATTAATCGCGACCAACCAATTCGCC
>JASKGN010020948.1:0-14691 GCA_030556245.1 Falagria sp. GC000072 | reverse complement strand
TATTCATATGAAACATCAAATAACCCCATAACATAATCCAACAACATAATAGGACTATTACTCAATCTTCTAGCTAAAAGTTTGGTCCCACAAATGCTGCCCTATTCTAAACCGAGTGTTCAAAATCTTTTGCTCCTTGTAGAGTTTATAAGAGTAAAATCCGAATTTGTTGTAACCCTTAGTAGAAGAAATAAAAGCAAGCCGCGTGGACATTAGACATGGGGTTACTTAGAGATATCAATCACTTCGACACCCTCGTTGTTGCGTTAGGTTCTTCTGTTCTACATAAGTATGTATACACTACGAATATAATCGGCGGCAACGTGTCGCTGATGCATTGAATCGAAATTCTCGACCTTATAGAAGTTGCACGAAACTGATTCGCTATGGTTCCATTCGATCTAGCCTGTAGGGCTAATAGCGCGAACTAAATCCACCCTAATCTCAACCGATCTAAGGTACTTATCCGAATTCAGTGGCGATTTTCAATGCTAATGGACTACTAATGTGCTCATAATTCCAAAAGCCACAAACTACACACATGCATTTATTCTTTTGTAATTTATGACTTGTGAACTATAGCCAATCCTTTTCTCTTCAGCATAAATGAATAAAATTGTTGGTTTAATAATTATCATATCAATGACGAGAGTACATGTAATAAATTTTGACTTTATATTATGGCTATATTATATTTACGTTGATTATATTAACAAAATACATTGTATTGCATTGTTATACTTGATATTTTCAAAATTATTCAATGTTTATTTTATAGCTTTTCAATAATTTATTATATGAATCATGAATTTTTACCAAGGATAATACTATTATCCTTATTAATAATAGGGAAATTTGAAGTTTATTACATATCTTTAATTTTACATTTTTTAAAAGTTCCTGTAAAATTGTGAATGTTAAAAATTTAAAAGTATTACAAGGATAAATATTATGTGCCACACAGTCAACGGCCACACATTGGACACATGCATAGAACACATGCAACTGCATGCAACCCATGCAACCCAAGCAACTCATGCAACCAAAACATAACCAAGGAAATCCATGTGGTTCACATAGATTCTGATTGAAACCTTTTATGTGCGTTTAAAAGATATACTTTATATTTATGAAAATAACAACATTAACTTAATATTTCACAATGTCAATTAAATCTACAAAAAAGGTATTTACTATTTTACATTAATAAACCTAATTGTTACTTATTTCTTTTATATTTCAGAGTAAAACTGCTTCAAACTTTTCGTTTCAATGGGACTCGAAGAAAACCAAACCTAAAGCAAAAGCCATTGTATTTGCAAGGAAAAAACAAATTAAACCAAATGAAACAGCAGGGAGTAGTAATACTTCTTACCAATTATTAAAACAATCAGAAAAAGCAGTTTCAATTGACAAAACTCCAGAGAAAAGCAAAAGCGCAGAGCCTTCCCATTCATCGCAAACAGACACTATTGAAGTGAATGAAAGCAATATCAATATTTCACCTAAAAGTACTCACTTTGGTCATATTAAAAGAAAGCAGAAAAAGGATAAACAGTTATCAAACCAAATTAAAAATACTGAACAACCAAACTTTAATTTGTTCAGTGTAAAATCAAAAGACGTATATGTTAACACAGCAGCTGGGAAGTCAGTATCGGAAAAGGTGTTTACAACAAGTAATTTCAAAGAAATGGGAATCCATCCACACGTAGTGTCCAACTTGGAGAAGCATGGTTTCTTAAAGTCTACAAATGTCCAAAGTAAAGCCATCCCTGTAATTGCCTCAGGGAAGAACACTCTGGTATGTTAATTATGATGAGAAGATGATTAAAACTTAAAAAAGTATTTATTTGAATTAGTTGTAAATAATTTATTAAAAAATAAAGCTTATTATGTTGAAATAAAAAAATTTTAAAGAAGAAATTAATTTCATTAAACAAAGAAAATTTGTGTTGACAGCATGATTGTAGCCAGATGTATAGGAAAAATTAAATGACCATAATATCAATATCAAGCATAAATAAAAGAATGATTAATTATTATTTTATATAGGTACGTTCGCAAACTGGATCAGGTAAAACTTTGGCATATGCTGTGCCAATAATTGACGCCCTTCAAGGGATTCAACCGCGACTAAAGCGTACTGATGGCATCCAAGCAATTATTGTTGTTCCCACGCGCGAATTGGCTTTACAAACGCATGAATTGTTCAATAAAATAAACGTAAGCCTTTTATTCATTCATTGAAATAAATTCATTTCAAATGAACATTGTAATTTGAAATTTCGCAGACGTTCCAATGGCTTGTAGTAAATCTTTTATGTGGGGGTGAAAATCGCAAAACTGAAAAGGACCGAATAAAAAAAGGCATGACTATTGTAATAGGGACACCGGGACGGTTATTAGATCATGTTTTACATACGACATCAATGAAAATTGATCAAGTAAGATGTTTAGTCCTTGACGAAGCAGATCGGTTACTTGATATGGGTTTTCGCAAGGATATTGTTAGTTTGGTAGAAGCTTTAGATAAAGCAAAAACTAATAGCGAATATGACCCAATGAAAATGCTGAAAGGACAATCACAAAATTTGGAAGAAGAAGAAGATCAAGAAAAGAAAGATGTTAAGATTGAAGGATCTCCAGGACCTCCTTTGAAAAATCCAAATTGCAAAGATCGCCAAAATATTATGTTATCTGCAACTTTAACGAAAGCAGTTAGTGAATTAGCGAGTTTCACAATGAAGGACCACACATATATCGATGCTTTGGACTTGACCAGTAATGCCATCGTCGACAGTTATGTAATTCCCGACACGGTGAAACAAGAATTTATAATGACGCACGCCAAGCATCGACTTTTCACATTATCTGCTTTGTTGCTGGCCAAATCGAAGCATGATTCCTGCAAATTGTTCGTATTCATGGCTAGTACACAAATGGTCGAGTTTCATGCCGAATTGTTCAGCAAATACTTACGACGAATGCCGATAAATCGTGGTAAGAGGAAAATTGGCGATGAGAGTGACGACGATGATGAAGAGGAGGTAATGGACACAGAGTTTTTCAAGTTACATGGTTCAATGGATCAGAAGGATAGAAAAGAAGTTTTCAAAGGATTTCGAGCGGCAAAGAAGGGGATCTTGATTTGTACTGTGAGTCTATGCAATTTTTTCCTTTTATATATTTTTATTTATATATATTCGTAAGTCGGTTTCGATTAATCTGCGACTTTGTTAAATATTGTGTAATTGTATGAATTGCAATTCTTTCGTTTTCGTGTTGATTCCAACTGAGTTTTTATTGTGTACGAAACCGGTGAGCATCCTGTCCGAATAAATCAAAACGATTCGTAATGATTTTGCCATTGTTGAATAAACTTAAACTCGTCCTGAATCAACTAACATAATAAATGCACTAAATGTATTTTTACGATTTGGAGCGAGATTGCATTAAGCGAAAAGCTTGATTTCGGCGGCGCGGCGTGTAAATTGAAAATTTAATCAAACGCGCTACGGGATGCTACTTTAGAATCGGTAATTGGTTGCCGGCTACTGATTCTCAACGCTTTGCAGGATGTCGTTGCTAGAGGAATCGATGTACCAGCTGCCGATTGCATCATTCAATATACAGGACCACAAATGGACGAAGATTATTTACATAGGGTTGGACGTACAGGTCGTGCTGGACAATCTGGGAGTGCAATAATTTTCCTCACGCATGAGGAACAGGATTATGTTGAACATCTTCGCACACATCGTGTTTTGTAAGGATATTTTCTATATTCCTGCTACAAATTTTGTATTGTTAGTATTTTGTTTCTTTTTTGTTTCAGTTTGAAGGAACGTGACACAGCAGAATATTTGCAAGAGTTATCGATTGTTATGGAAGAACCAAACTACGAACAAGCCGCCATTTTGTTGCAACGAAGATTCGAAGCTGCTGTGGAAAAGGATAAAAGTCTACATCGACTCGCATGTTTCGGTAATAACAAAATTGAATTTTTGCAAACAATTTTCTTTCTGGATTGATCGATGTGGTGCCATAGGGGTCATACAAAACTCAGTTTAGATGTATAATGGTTAGGGCACGGGCGGTCGACTGTGACTGAAGCCCGTCGACCTGACATTGCCAAGTGGATTTCGATGTCCGGAAATTGCGCTTGCTCGCCCTCACAAATTGTAGAAACTGACGAAACAAATGCTTTTATTGCGAATTACTAAATTTCTACCTAAATTCTCTTAAGAAAAATGTATATATCAATTTGGTAAAAAATATTTTTGTTTCAGCTTACAGTACTTGGTCTCGATTTTACAACAGTTATCCGGTAAAGATGCGCAAATTCTTCGATTTCAAGAGAGCTAATTCTGGTCATTATGTGACAAGTTTTGCTTTGCGATTAACACCCACAGCAGCAGCTCGTATAGTAAGAGGTGAAGTGTCGAATGTCGAAAAGCCCAGACTAAACAAGAAGCTGGCTAACCACAGGTGAGTTCTTCGATATGCTGTAATCCGTGACAGAATTGCTAGGATAACTTTTAACAATATTATACATCCATCCAGAGCCTCGAAATTACCACGGACAATCATTTCTCATTATTTAAAGTTTTATGGTGCTTTGATACGAAATTGATAATGAAGCAAAGCGAATTCGGGCCGTTTTTCTTTTAATTCTAGAGATATGAAGTACGAATACAAAAAACGAATGAATTCACCGAAAAAAATAAATATCCAGCGAACGAAAAGAGAGAAATGAACCGCTGAACGAAACAAACGTTAATGGAACTGTTGGCATTCGCCATTCTCGTTGTTCAATTGCAGGATTAAATTATATTATTTATCAAGCTCTAGTTATTCCGTCGGCCATCTTCGCTAATCTAATAAAACACTTCCCTTTATTGCGATTATTTTTATTTGCAATTCGCGTATGCTACACTTTTTTTACGCCTGTGTCGCTTATTTAATGCGTCGTATATTTCATATTGCTTTTGTTTATTTGTCGCCGCCGTAATTGTAATATGGAATGGTATGCGCTTCGTATATTACGAATGCGTTAGTAATTAATTTGAAAAATGAAATTAAAGTCTGATGGCCGGCTGATGGTCGTTCGAGCCAGTCAGAGCCGCAATTTTTTGATTAATGTAACAGTCATTATCGCGTTAAAGCGGGTCGGGCGCGGATCGGATCGGTGAATGCGCGTAGCAGCCACATGGCAATCGCACAAAAGGGCTCTAAAACACATAAATAACGCTCCTCTTTTACAACTAATTCCTTGTATTAAACCGCGCATTGTTGTGCCTATTATTCACAGGCAATTTGTGCTTCTCTTCTCCCTTTCTTTCAAGTTCCTAGCAAAATTTTTACTAATACAATAAATAGATTGAAATCACCCTTAGTTAGGATAGGATATAAGATGTAATTATGACATCAACTCAAGTAGCAGAAACCGGACACATCAATTACCTGTGTAACTTTAATGTCATATTCTTTGTATGTTTATAGCGACAATGCGGAATTGCAACAACGAAGCAGAAATCAACCTGGACAAAAGGGAAAACCCAAGAGTAACAAATCAGTGAGTCTTGCAACTTCAGAATTCTCAAGTGGCTTAGAGCCAGTGAGAAAGAAACGGAAGAAGAGCGAATAAGCTGGAAATCAAAGTCTAATAAAGCCGAGGCAAGAGACGAAATTAATGCTACTCAACTCTACCTCTTGTTGTTTTTAATTCCTTCCAGAGATTTTTTGCTTTTATTCCTATTATTTTTCTTCGTTCCCTGTCTCTTTGATTTTAAGAGCATCTAACTGGAAGTATATAAAGCACGTCAAGAAAAAGTCAGATGAAGCTACATTGTGCATCGAGCAAGCACATACGCAGCAGCGAAGTGGGCTCGGTGATTAATCACAGAAACCATTAATTACATTTATACGTGATTACTGCGTCTACTACTATACGCATTGAAGTTGGAAAAATTCCGCCGCCCACTTTGCTATTTAACAAGATGGCTACTTTGTGCGGCCGCAACAAAAGATATCGGTCGTTTGAATTGTTACTAACAGCAGCGAGTACAATAATAGGGAGCGCCGACGCTTTTCTTTGGGCTCGATTCGCGCGTCGGCATCATACTAAGGGTGGGACTTCGCGCCGAAAGCCAATACTTAATTACCATCGAGTGCAAAGCGAGCGCATAAAAAGCACACAATGCGTGTGCGCACGTATAAAAATCCAAAAATTGCAACCAGAAAAAGCGCCTTAATTTTCCTGTCATGTTTTATAAATAAAATATGATCGGACGAACATTGATGCCAAGAAGAAGAACGTACGCTCCTTCTTACCATATTAGGCCGGATAATTTGTATGAGCGAAGGAAGACGCGACGCGGATGAATGATAAAAACATGGCTATACGCGCGCAGATCTACTCTTCTCCCCTTGACGTC
The DNA here is from genome assembly GCA_030556245.1 of Falagria sp. GC000072. Taxonomy (NCBI): domain Eukaryota; kingdom Metazoa; phylum Arthropoda; class Insecta; order Coleoptera; family Staphylinidae; genus Falagria; species Falagria sp. GC000072. Next base: position 8,251 of record JASKGN010020948.1, on the reverse strand, counting down.
GGATGTGTTCCAATTAAATTGAAGACGTTTTAATGTCATATATTACCAGCGTCCAAGCGACTTGAATAACGTATAATATGTTAAAAAGAAGAGAACACGTGGTGTGCACCCGCCGCATCAGAGGCAATCAAGGTGTCAAATCGGTATTCGAGTATTCTTCGTCTTCTTTCACCGCGGCGCGACTTCGACTATTTTACGTCTGCTGCTGCTGACGAAGAATCAAAGGGATCAAAAGCCTCGGCTTCTGGTTATAAAAGTACACACAGAACGACCGCTCATATTTATCTTATACCGGATGTCATTTTCATGTAGGTTTATCAAGGACCTTTATTAGAGTCCTTTTTTTGGCGTCTTTGCATAGTTATAGAATTGGTTACTTTTGTAGCTCCAATTTTCTGGAGGGAATCTAAGTTTTGGAAGGATTCAATGGTTTTCAAGTTGGAAAACTATCTGATAGACAACTCTCGGTATATCTTGGAGCGGCACATCTCATTTTGTAATTTAAGAAACACTCGTTCTTAATATGCAATTAAGAGAACACAAAAGGAGAGAATCTTATTGTACCCCGGCCGTCGGCTTCATAGTTGTTGATGCAGTGAATGCATCAATGTGCTACGGAATCATACAATGAATAACACTGGTAGTTGGAACAGTGTATTGGACGCTAATGAAACCTATTACACTAATTGGTATGTGCTTGTTGTATGTACCACCCGTCGATGCTTTTACTCAGGTATGCAACTACATCAAATTCCAATAACATCTTGCAATTTTCATGTTTTATTCTCATCCGCAACTCTTCTTGAAATTATTAATATTTAGCAAATTACTTGTCCTTGTCGATTTATATAGGCTTGTCTGATTTATAATGCTTTATAAATTTGAGTACTCTTTTCTTTGATTTAAAACAAACATTAATTTCATATAGCTTAACATAAAGGCGCGTTTAATCTAATAATGCAGTTGTAAAACGTAATTTGGTGAGCTATATGTGTTCACGCCCACGCATTTGTATTCCTATGCAAGCAACATTTCTTTTAGTTAAGCTCTCTCGCGGTTAATGTATTAATTCGAAAAGATGCGAGCCGACTAACGTGGAAAGCCACAAAGTTGCCGCCTGCTCATTTATCCTTAAAAATGAATAATTTTTGACGATTTATATTTCAGGTGATTTGTGTTTATATATCTGAGCAAGGTGTTGTACCTTTATATAATAATCTTGAGAAGATACTCGTATCTCCACGACGTTTATTATTAATGTCTTCATCACAGATCAAACTTGATGGTAATTAGCGGAAAGTTAAAAGGTGTCTGGAAGGAACTACACCACATTGCTTTTATTACTATAGAAGGTAAGAATTAAATATGAAAACTTATTTTCTTAAATTAAATTAAGATAATTAGATATACTAAGTATATATTATTTAATTACTTCGTAAATAATAGATATAACACTTTGCACGTTGAAAACATCTGTCAATATTTATAATAACAATAAGGAAAGGTGTCGTCGCGTGAGTTCTAGATAATACTTATATTCACAGCCCCAATGGCAATGTTGTCACTCAATTCATTTTTGATGTTTTTCCTTCATACATTTAAAAAAAGAATCGCATTAAAAGTGCCATTAATTTGGTGTCAAGTTGCACCTGCATGCTCGCACTCTTGAGCAGGTACAGTTCCACAATTCTGAACGCCTACCGAATAAGTTGTAGGTGTGCAAAAAAACCTGCACTCTGATAGAGATTAATGATTTAATTGAAAAATGAGAAACACTTTTACACGCGTTTCCACCTTTATTCTCACTCTAAGCTGAAATTGAAGTTTATAAGCCAACAATATTTACTAATGAATCCTCAGCAAAAAAAGGAAAAAATCCTACAATCGTTAAATCAAATGAAACGGTTTCCACAGAGGTCACAAAAAGTTTCTTTAGTTTTTAACACGCTACTTGCTCGTTAGAGATAATTCGTGTAAGTAACCTGCGACCTCGACAAATCGAAGTAACAATAGTCACAATTGTAACGGAATGAATATTATATTTGGCATTCGATGTAAACTGTGGGGAAAGAAAGCTTAAACAATGTGAATCGCAGGACAAATATCCAAATCGACTGCGGTTCAAATATGGAACGTGTAATGATTACAATTTATAATTGGATCTTGAGCTTTCCTCAAAAAAAGAAAGAAAAAATCGAACAATGCGCGAATGAAACAAATGTGCATTGGTTTATATGTTCTCGAACTGTAAATCGTCGTGTGTTATTCACGTTTACCAAGAATATAATGATTATTTCTATTTAGTTAGAAAATCAAGCGTGGAAATACAATGGCTACACGAATACAAAGGATAATTGGTCATATAAGGAAAAGCAAAAAGTGTTCATTGCTTTACATAACTATAGAAAATCAGAAATTGCTGGGGATTTATTTATTTATTTAGTTTTGGGAATAGCATAATTTTTCTTATTCTAATCTTGATGGAACTTTGCCTGCAATGAGTTCACGAGCAAAACAATTATTAATTTGGCGTGTATGAGTATAGGACATTCATAAAGCGTTTGTTAATGATGATGAAAATGAGTTTAATTCGGGTCAACTTGTTTTTGCTATGAGTAACCCTTTGAATTGGAAAAAAAGCTGGGTTTTAACTAGAGCTAAACCATTGTATTAATGATAACTTCATCGTGAATTAGGAAATTCAAATTATAAAGGGTTGGTTAATATCATGCAACAGTTTCCAAACGCATTTAATGATTGTGCTTTAAAAGATTTCGCTTTTCAATGCATAAAATAATTTCGTATAGGTTCACGCCGACGTACGGCATGCATTTTGTGCGTCGACATTAATTAATTATACGCGAGCATTGTGCCCTCTTGATGGGGGCCTAATAGTCCGCGGCTCCCGCACGGCATCCACAAAAGCAACGCCGATGCCGCCACGCAGCAAGGCGCACACACGGCAAAGTAGCCGGCCCGCCACTCCAAACATCATTAGTTTCCTATTGTCTAAACTAATCTCTCGTCCTTTATATACTTCAACCGAAGAAGACAATTAACACGGTACGCCACTTTAATTCCTGTTTCTATTCGACTCCTAAGTTGAGAGAGTTGTTTAAAAGCTATAATGCTTTATAATCTTGCTATGAAATTTAATTATTAATATTAATACAACGCTTTTAAAATTTCTCACGTAAACATTTTGACCACATGGACATTGGAACTTTTTGAAAACATTGGAGGATTTTTAATAGATGTAGAAGAAAAAGATGTTTTAGTAGGAGGATATAATGCAGAATTCAGAAGGGCGAGAGAATAATTGGGCTAACAATATTAGAAATTAGCTTTGATTCACTCAACTCAACAATAACATGATGACATTATGTATGCGACGCGCTCATTCTGTTCTGTTTAAGTTACGTCTTGTCTTCTTTGTGTATATTATTATTGCGGTTGCAGAATTGGTACAGAGAACCAGCCACCCAACAACAACTATAATGTGTATCTATGCGAGCGTACGTTTGGCGTAAGCTAATTTCGTGAAGCGTGGAGGTTGGGGGTGGTTTGTTCGGCTATTAGGGCGAAGTATTAGACAACTATATGCTCGTGCGCATACATATAGTTGGTGGGTAACCCCGTGCTTACGGTGAGTCGGTAATGCGATTGGGGTTGTGTAGGCGGTCGTCTCGGATGCGCTTAACTAACCGCGATATTCCATCAAAGCGACACATGTCTCTAGAAATCCAACTACTCAACCGCCTCTAAGGGCACTTTGTTTCGCTAACAACCGCTCTCGAAGTCTCTTCTCTTTACTCACACCCCTTGACAAATTCAAATGTATATAAATTTTATTTTAGACTATATAGCTTATTGTTTATGAATTGTTAGCAATGTTTATAATTTGATTTCCATCTAGAAATCAAAATATACACACTAGCTAATACAAGTTGATTGATCTCATTATTTCTCTAATGCTTTGTTTTTTCTTTACAGTTGTCAGTTCGGAAAGAAATTGATGGACTTGACTATAATGTGCGACGCATCTCTTCGCCGACGTATACTCTCATTAAGTTAAGAATTTTTTAAATGCTCGCGTCCGAATCATTAAGAACTTATTGAAGATTATTAAAAGGAACAAAGCGATCTGCAGAATGAGAAGATTAGGAAGTCTGTGGGGAGTATCAACTTTTCAATGTTTTTGTTGCTTACACTTAATGAGTCCTATAAGAAATATTACAGAGCTCTGTAAAGATCACGCAAACAAAATCTTGAAACAAATGAATAGCATTCCGAAACCCTCAGTAGATAAAATTGTAAGCTTCAAAAATATTAATTTGTTACTTTTTATGATAGTATCGATTAATAATAATGAACGGAGTTGCCTTTTGTCAGTCATTTGTGAGATGAGATGAGGGCGAAATGAAACGATGCCGCCTTTTGTATTCTAACTATATAACTCACTACGTTTAAACTGTAAGTGGGCTACCGACTTTATCTCCAAGGAGAAATAATGAACAGGAAATCAGCATGCTATCATATTACATATTTTATTCAAAAATTAAAATCTCTCTTCATTATTATCACTCTCATGAGGAGATATTTAGAGCTTTTATGAATGAAAATTAAGTAGTTTCTACTTTTCGAATCATCACATTTATCATTTCGTGGTATAAAAATAAAAAGCGTACATTTTTCTGAGGGCAAGAATATTTTGCTTCTCTACTATTGGCATCAAAAGACGACGACACCCCATGGTAATAAAGTTGCGCTGAACTGGAAAAAATTCAAATTAACTCATCTTGAATTAAAAATAAACAAGGAAGAACATTCTATGTGAGCATATTTCTAAATTGGCTTTATATTTAAGTAAATTTATGTAGGAGGGAAGTTATTCAGGGGCAGGGATCTATGGGTTACAAAATTTGTTTTCACAATTCAATATTCTATATTGTACAAATTTAGAATTTCAAAATTTGTTAAGATACTGACCTCTATTATATAAAAGTGTAACTGAGTTTACTGGGGTCCTCTAAATGGAAGAAGCCAAATTTTCTGATCTACCCAAGTTCGAGAAACCTGCAATTTAGAAGATTTCTAATTTTGCAAAATTTAGAAATTTGAATGACGTGTATTTTGATCAGGCTATCATGACGTGTAAATAACCTCATATCATTTCGGTTAGGAAGAATTATATAGAACTTATTTATTTAAATTTAATAATAATATATAAAAATGGTCTTAATGACGATGATAGCCCGAGTGGCTGATGGATTACCATTGGCTGCAACAATGCAAGAAGATGAGCAGGTAACATCTCTAATATTTACATCATAACACTAACAAATTAATTCTTTTATTTTCAGTCTGGAAGGAATATATTAGAATATCAGAATCAAGCAAAGTTACTGTTTAGAAAATTAGGACCACAATCACCTGTTCGATGCACAATTGAAACTGGTCCTTATTTATTTCAGTATGTACAAACAATTTGCTAGTACATAAACTTTATTACTATTACAATGTTTATTGTTTCAGTTATCTCATTGAACATGATATCTGTTATTTAGTACTATGTGAACAGAATTATTCCAAAAGACTGGCCTATTCTTACCTTGACGATATAGCACAAGAATTCCATCGACAACATGGTAAAAAGGTGAATTCTGTTACGAGACCATACAGCTTCATTGAGTTTGACAACTATATACAGAAAGCTAAGAAGATTTTCATTGATTCAAGATCTAGGAGGAACATTAGCAATATTAACAATCAATTGCAAGATGTGCAAAGGATTATGGTACAAAATATTGATGATGTCTTGCAAAGAGGAACAGTTTTATCAGGTATTTATATATTTTTCTATTATATATTGAAAATTCTTTCCAAATTAATATTTATTTTGTCTCTTTAGAACTGGATACAAAAACACAAAATTTGTCAATGCTAACACAAAAATATAAGAAAGATGCCACTTATTTAAATACAAAATCAATGTATGTTAAGTGTGCAGTTGGGGGGATTGCTGTGTTAGTTTTTATTTTGTATTTCTGGGTTTTGTAGTAAAAAATATTTAGTTGGGATATTAAATTTAAGATAGATGAAGAAAATGGTGATTGCAAAATAATAATCATATGAACAAAAGGTTTGTTCTACATTGTTTACAATTTAAAGGAAAGTTTCTTTATTTCTGCATTTTATGTAAGGTCATAACTTTAAGTGGAAAATAATATATATCTAATAAGTAAATTACCAAAATTGAAAAATAAATATTTATTCTTTATTCATGTCATAGTTATAAGCTAGTAATAAATGTAAATATAATCAGCATTCATAAAAATTCAAAATTCTTTCTGAAGTATCACAAAATTAACATATTTTCTTAAAATAATAATTTTTCTAAACAATTTTTGATTCTAATAATAAAATATTTTTTGTTATTCAGACATTTCTCCATCAGAATGCTCTGATATAAACAAAAGATTCTTCATTGCTTTATAAATATTTTCCTCAGATTCTGAATGTTTAATAATACTATTTATAACACTATTTCCAAATTTGGGATTACTTTCTTTGCAATCTTCATCATCCGAATCAATTATTTGCAAGTCTTGGCAGTGATCTTTTAGTAACACTTGAATAACAGGATATTCAATTATAATTTTCCCTTTGAGGCATTCTCCCAAAGTCTCTGTAGGATCCAATTCATAAAATTTCAATCCTGATTTTCCTTCTGCCCTCAGCAGAATTTTTATTCCATTAAGTCCTGCAGATTGATAATATTGCAATTTTTCTTGCATAACAGGATTGTCTTGCTTCAGCAAATACTTTCTTATTACTTTTCCAAGTCTTTCAGTCTCTCTTACTTGTTCATCATGTACATGTAGATTTCCTGCATTTGTGAACACCCATTCAATGTGCCAAAAAACAACATCCTTATGGAAATTTAATTTAGTTGTATTGCGTTGATGTCTCTCAAAATTATATGGCAGAAATTTCATATTGATTTTCCTATTCTGCAGAGACTTTTTCAATTTGAATAAATGCTGCAAAAATTAACATTTGTATGAAATTTAATTAGATGAGGACAAGTAAAGGGTAAAACTTACATGTGGTAGAGTTTGATTGGATTTATTAAAAGAATATCTCAGTTTCTTGGTAGAATCTAAACTTCTACTTATTTCTTCTAATAGTCTATAATCACTAGACAAATCTAAATTATTAAATTTCTTAACAGGAATAAACTTTGTTCGATTGCGTTGACCATCGCATTCAAGTTCTTTTTTATGTATAGATGAGCATTTTAAACTGCATGTTTTTACTTCGCAACATGGGCAAGTGTATTTAGCATTATTTGCAGCACAAACTTCACATAAACCTAATCTGAAATTAAGAAAATTTAGAATTTCTAGTATAATTACATTTTTCTAACACTCACCTTGATTTTATTTGGGTTGTATCATCGCAAGTGATGTTTGGGTCCTCTTCAGGGAATCTAATGTGGGTGCTAATATTATCTACCTCCATAATTAATTAATTATTTATTATAAAATAAATTTAAAACGTGATAATTTATTTCGAGCTTGCTGCAAGGCAAAACCACGTGCAAAGAAAAAACAAGTCTACTCAGGTTAAACATTTGTCCTTCTAAAACATTTGTTCCTTTAAATTTTAGTTGATTTAAACTTTTAGGAACCATGTAGAAAAGTGTAATTTGAAAAAGTGTTTTTATTAAGTGCCTCAAAATGATATACTTTAATACTGAAGTTATAAAAACAGACATTACAGCATTAAAAATATATAAACATTTTTTACTAGCAGGTAATCGTAGTCACAATAGTTACCAATTTAAAACCTTTTATTATAAGTATTTTGAAATATTTTAGGAATAGGAAATCAATTAAATGTATTTGATTTAAAAGTAAATGAATTAATAAGAAAAGTAACTGTATTTAATGGGTTGCGAATACATGGAATAGAGATTAATGAATTGGGGTCTCATATTCTACTGAATGCTGAAAATGAACTTCTGATCTTAAAAGTTGCATTTGAAAATGTTCATGTATTAAATGAAGAATGGATAATAGATCAGAAAAGAATAGAAGCTAATGACTGGATCTTAACAACCAAATGGTTACAATATAACAATTTTGTTATCGTTGACATGCATAATACAGTTGAATTTTTAAATGATGAAACATTAACATTAGATTTGAAGACATGCAATACAAAATGCATTTTATATTGTGCTAGT
>JASKGN010020918.1:0-17314 GCA_030556245.1 Falagria sp. GC000072 | reverse complement strand
CAAATATGTGCTGCCCCTTATCAACTTAAAGATGTGCCAATTCATTGTACAAATGAAGCTCCCATATTTGAAGAATGGGAATACGATCCTGGATATGATATTACTTCAACTATAGGTAAATATACTCTGAACACATGTGAGCAGATACAAAAATTACATGCAATGAAAAAGTGTTCACGTGACTTTCATTCCAAAATAAACAAACATTTGATATATAATTTGTATATAACTTTTAATTTTTAGGTCGTTTGAAATTTTATGATGGAAGCGGCTATAAAGCTTATTTAGGCAGAACTTACAAAAATTCCAAATTAGTCTTAGAAATACTTCGGAAAACAAAATGGATCGATATAAACACCGCGGTTCTCTTCATTGAATTCCTCACTTATAATGCCAATATGAATATGTTCAACGCAGTGAGAATTTATATGGAACGATCAAGAAGTGGGAAATTCATCAATTCTTGTCAGATAAGCACCTTTTCAGTAATCTACACTAGCATTTACTTAGAAGTTTTGGTCGCGGTGTTGTTTTTCATTCTTGTGATTGTGATAATTATCCTTTTATTGAAGCGGTTTTTGTTATTTCTCCACACGAAAGCACATTATTTCAAAAACATATGGAACATTGTGGATATTCTGCTAGTCGTTTTCAGTCTTACGCTGCTCGTCTTGTTTTTCATTATAAAAACACAAACTTTATTGCTAACCAATGAAATCGTACAAACCGATCACAATAAGTTTGTGAATTACTTCTACTTGATCAAACTTGTGCAAGTGCAAACATTCATCTATGCAATTACTCTCTCGTTAGCATCTTTAAGATTATGGAAATTCTTACATTTTGGGATGTTATTCAAAGTTATGGAACGAACGATTCTTAAAGCGGGTTCTGCATTAGCTGGATTGTTTCTCTATCAAGTGTGTTTCTATTTAATGATAGTTGTTTTCATCTATCCTATGTATGGTGAAAATATGGAAGAGTTTAAAGGGTGTTATCAAACTTTAGTCACTCTCTTCTTAACTTCAATTAATTTCCATGAACATCTTAATAATATTTATACAAGTATTATGCAAGTGTATTTATACTTGATTTACTCTTTCCACCTTTTGATATCCGTTTGGTTCCTCAATATGTATGCTACTACTTTAATGATAAATTTGGAAGAAAGCAAAGTGTACTATTCCAATATACCTTTCATGTATTCCATTCAAAATTACATCGTTGATGTGTTTACTTTTTATTCGGAAAAACTACATCAACATTTAAAGAGCACGAGATTACATGGAGGTGGAGTTCCAGCTTATGAAGTTGACGTTGATAAAATGGTATATCCTAAATCTACACAACATCGATACGCAGATGTTGTCGTCATGGATAAACAGAAAATGCATTTGATGCGACATATTGCTTTAATGGCAATGAGGAATATTAGGAATTATGGTACGAGAGAGGAACTTACGGAAAGGGAGTTTAAAATTATGGGATGGATTGTGGTAGATTTGCTCAGGGGATATAGACACAAAGAAGATAAGCCTACCTGTGGACATATTTTCTTTAAACAAAAAGATCCAATCACTGGGAGGTACAGATTTGTGCCAGACACGAAAATGTTACAAATTGAAATGGTTGTTAAGAAGATATTGGCAGGCAAAACGGAAGATTTGGGAATGGAGCAAGGGCATCGTGACATTATTGTACATCAGACAGGGGATGGAGCTAGATTGCAACATTTAAGAGAGTGTTTAGATCTTATTCAAACTATTGTCAAGCATATTGTTGTTATTGAATATCCTAGAAATCGAAAAAGCACGGTTTAATAATTCAAATTATTAAAATGTTAAAATATCCTCTAGTTCCAGTACTAGTCATAGAACCACATTGAACCAATGGAACAAATTGGTACTACCTAATAATAATATGCAATAATATTTATAAAAAAAGAAATGGTATTTTCTTGCTTTCGTATTGAACAAACACTGAAATAGAGAAAATGTGAAACTTTGAAACAAACAATTGAATTTTTGAAAACGTATCATGGCACCTAGGCAACCAAAATTTTATCTAAATGCTTAGCTTTTAGTCCGTTGACGTTCCCCTCTAAATATTATTTTACGACATATTAATAAATCTCATGAAATTGAACAAACAAAAGCTAAATTAATAAGGAACCATAGTGATAGTTAAACTAATAGCTAAAGAAAAATCATTATTTCTAAATGAGTTACTACAAGAAAATATAAATTTTACTCTGATACATAACCTAACTCATAGTTCTGTGATAGGCATTGCAATATTTGCAATAAAATGAGCAAATCAGGGAAAAGAGGCCCTGGACCTATTCCAAATCGATGGTTGCATTGTCCTCGAAAAGCATCAGGTTTGGTAATAGATAAATTTTTAGCATTTAAGGCTCCTTTAAGTGAAGATTTTAATGATCAAATACCACCTGATTGTTGGTTCCATCCACAAATGCTTCTGGACATATGCAAAACTAAAAGGGTAATATTCAAACATTAACTGTTACATATTTTTGTGATGGTCTTAAAGGAAATGATTAATGATTTTATTTTACTTTAGTTAAAAATGGGTCTGTGGGTTGATTTAACTAATACAAAACGGTTTTATAAAGAGAAGACGATAAAGGACAATGATATTTCCTATGCAAAACTACAGTGTCGTGGACATGGTGAAACACCTTCTGTTGAGCAGACACAATCTTTTATTAATATAGTGTCCAACTTTATTGCACAGCATCCATTGCATTGTATAGGCGTACATTGCACACATGGCTTCAACAGAACAGGCTTTCTTATTGTTTCATATTTAGTTGAAAAAGTGGATTGTAGTTTACCAACTGCTTTAGATATGTTTGCTAAAGTTAGACCTCCCGGTATTTATAAACAGGATTATTTGGAAGAATTATATAAACGATATGATGATATCGATGACACTCCTCCAGCACCAAAATTACCTGATTGGTGTTTTGGTAAATTTATAAAATTATACATTAAACATTTATAATGATTTTATTATATTTCATTTTTAGATGAACCAGATGGTAATCAATTGGAGGAAGATATTGATTCAAATTTGACTAATGGTCCTGAATCTTCAAAAAGTACTGCAAGTAGTTCTGGATATAATCGTAGGAATGCAAATGGGAAGCGTGTTCAATTTATGGAAGGAGTTTCTGGTGTACATCATTATACAGAACAACCGAAAGCGTTTCATTTACAGCGAAAAGTTCAAGTTATGTGTGAATGGAGAACGTAAGTAATTAAAAATGTTCATAAATCTATTAATTATTTTTAAACTATTTGTGATGAATGAAAAACGTCATGATCGAAATTTTTATAGAAAAGGTTTTCCTGGTTCTCAACCAGTGTCGATGGATATGAACAATATACAATTATTACATCAGAAGCCATATCGTGTATCATGGAAAGCTGATGGAATGAGATATATGATGCTTATTGATAATTTCGATGAAATATATTTCTTTGATCGAGATCATAATATATTTCGAGTGGAAGGACTAATATTTCCACAAAGGAAAAATCATCAAGGACATCTAAGAGATACTCTTGTTGATGGTGTAAGATATATTAAAATAGTTATAGTTTATTGTGTATTACAAAACTTTGTTACCTTTTTTAGGAAATGGTGATAGACAAAGTGAATGGTGAAAATATTCCTCGTTTCTTAGTATATGATATCATAAAATTTGAGGGGAAAGATGTTGGGAAAATGAATTTTTATCCTATAAGATTACAATGCATAGATGCCGAAATTATAAGGCCACGACATATCGCCATTGAAAAGGGGATAATAAATAAGGCTGCAGAGCCTTTTAGCGTGAGAATTAAACAATTTTGGGAGATTACGCAAGCAGCAAGTCTTTTAGGACCAAAATTTGCCTCTACGTTATCTCATGAACCTGACGGTTTAATTTTTCAACCCTCTTTAGAACCTTACACCGCGGGTCGATGTGATGATGTTTTAAAGTGGAAACCTTTAGACATGAATTCTGTTGATTTCAAGTTAAAAATTGTGAAACATGAAGGAATGGGGTAAGATTTATTTTATTAATATTTTTTTCTTTTATAAAATTTGTATTACTTTTAGAATCGTGGCAACGAAACGAGCGTTTCTATATGTAGGAGGACAAGATACGCCATTTTGCGAAATGAAATACACAAAGGAGATGAAAGACTATGATGGTAAAATTATTGAATGCAAATTTGAAGATAACCAGTGGAAATTTATGCGAGAGAGAACAGATAAAAGTTATCCAAATAGTTATACTACAGCTATGGGTATATACAATTTACTTTAAACATCACCTTTTTTTTATTTAGTGTTAATATAAACTTTTTTAATTTCAGCTGTTTGTGGATCGATAAAAGATCCAATTACTAAGGAAAAATTAATTGAGTATATAGAGAAACATAGGTTTGATATTGACAGTGATATGATGCCACCACCAGGAAAGAAAATGCGTCGGTAACCACAATGATTGACCCTTTTGGTTAACAATACTAAATAGGGGTAATTAATACAACATATTTAGACATTTTAAACAAGAGAAAGTACATATAATTTTCAAATTGTTCTTTTATTTATTAAACGTGTTTATAATGATTATCTATGATCCTACTATTAATTAATTATTTAATTATATTAATATCTTGTTAATTAACTTTGACAAATTGACAAGAATTATTAATAAATACCTAAAGTAATACTTATTCACAAACAAAACCTCCTTAATTATTGCTTAATTACATTGCTTAAGAACAACATTTTATGATTATAATAAAGAATACGTATTTTATTTAGATTTTCGAACTCTGTTCTTTATACTGCCATTGTTTAGTTTCCTCGTCACAAACGACTTGGTCTTCTTTCAAGAGTTTATTTAAGTGATGGCCAACATTTAGTGCAGCAGCTTTCAATAAACTTGTCGGGGTACCAACATAAATTTCTTTCACCAGATCATTCTCAGAAAATAATTTTGTTGGTGAATTCTTAAGAGCGGTTAGAATTTGTGATTCTCTTTGATTGCGATGCTCGATGTAATACTTCAAGCGTTCTTTAGGATCGTGAATTATGTTACCATGACCTGGGTATATAACTGTTGGATTTAATTCTACGATAGCTTTTAGCGAATTCATATAATCGTGCAAATCCTCGAATATTGCTGTGCCTTCACCCAGGACACAATCTCCACTGAAGAGAGAATCATCTTCTAGAAGTTGGAAGACTGCATGATCTGTAGAGTGACCAGGAGTATGCAAAACTCGAATAGTTGCTCCTTCGACAGAAAATTCTTGACCATCTTTTAATTGGTCGTATTTTATACTGGATTCATCTTCGGCACGTGGGATTTTCCAAACTTGGCAGAATTCTAACAAAAGAAAATTGTTTATTATAGATATAGTGTAATTTATATGTTTTTGGGTACTTACTAGTTTGTTCTTCTAAACCGAGAATATCATTTACACCTCCAATATGATCATGATGCCAATGAGAAATTAAAATATGAGCTAAATCAACTTTTTCGTGTTCTAGAACACTTTTCAAGTGATTTATATATTGAGGAACTCCTGCATCACCAGCATCCAAAAGTATTCTCCTAAAACACAAAGAAATGAATTACAAAAGTTACTAAATACTTCAAATGTTTTACTAATTTAATATTCAACTTCGAAATTGTAATGAAAAATGGCAATCAATTTTCGCCAATTTTTTCAGTAGAATTTTCTTTACAATTTGGTGTAGGTCAATATTCGAAGTTGAATATTAAAATTATTAGTAATTCATTAATTATCACCAAAAAGTGTATACATTAAGCAAATATTGGTTGTTCAAATGTTTGCTTAAAAAAATATTTATAAAAAAATAGTAGAATGATTTCTTAGACACAACAAACTTGAATTATCAATTGTGATATTGTGAAATATATGTACATAGTAAACAAATTAGATAACTAAACGTCTTCAAATAAAAAAAAATATATAATATAGACATATAAACAAAACGTAATATTCTAAACTCGGACATAAACTAAAATTAAATTTAAACATTATCATTATATAATTTTTCCAAGTATAAATTCAAGAATTTAATTCTTGGTTTTGTTTTAGGTATAGATTTTCCAACATACTTCGTTTTCAAGGACATACAAAACAACTATTTTGCTGAGTTGTTACTTTCTTAAATTTTCTACGCAAATTCTACGCATGTTGAATACTAAACACAAGAAAACAAATAAAACGTATGTTACCTTTTACCAGTTCCAATGAGATAAGTATTGGTTCCTTGCAATGTCATGGGTCCAGGATTACATCCTAGGATACGAATGATCCTTGATGAAATACGAGTAACATTAGGAATCACCGCTGCCATGCTATATGTAGACGGATACGACTGATATGTGTACAGTCGGTCGGTGTTGTCTGCTACCATACTTTCACCGTAAATTGCACTTCGAACTACTGGAATAGATAAACTTGGATAGATTACTTGTATTGTATTGAGATGATGTTTGAAACTATTATGAGAAACTGTTCCTTGTGACAATTTATTTTATAGCAGACATCAATGCAGACATATCAATAAATATATACTTTTTTATCCTTTCATACTTTCTATCTTTCTTTAGGTTATAATTAAAAATAATTATAACCAGTATTGTATCATTGTAGTTATATTTATATATTTAATATTATGTTTATTAAGCATTAAATTGTACAACTTTGTAATACTTCTCTGAATATCCGGACGTAATATGTAGTTATAGATACAATTACGTTATTGATAATTTTATGTCTCAAAATAGATGTTAATAACTTTGCCTGAACAATTAATTTTCTGTAGTCTGTTGATAATTTAAGAGACAATATAATAAGTTAATGATTCATTAAAACTAAAATAAGTATGAGGATATCTTCTGAGTGATTCCATGACAACACTAATTAAGAGAATACAAAGTTCAGAGTACATAAAACAATTGAAGACTTTTTTTATGATATAAATAAAATAAAATTGTAACAGAAAATTTTATAGAAATTGAGTCACGTCTACAAGTTTAAAAAGAAAATTTTAATTCACTTACATTTAATAAATTGTTTAAAATATTTATGGTAATGAAATAAATTTGTGTAACAAGTTTTACTCAAATTGAAAAACTGAGAGACTAACAAGCTTTCAGCAGCTTTTATGTGATTGGCAAGCGACGAAATTGCCACCTCACTAGAAATTCAAAGGATTGAGCTGGTCGATTTTAAGGTCAACTTACAACTCCCCAATTTGTGTCCAATCACACATGTCAAATTATTGATATCTAAGCGTCTGTCTGCGATTTGTTATCCGGGCAATACATACATGATCTCTATCCGGATGCCTTGCGCGTGGAAGTTATTCTTATCAATAAAGTCCAAACGCAATGGACCGTGGTATGACTCCACATTCAACGGTTTTAATATAACACATATACATACTACTTACTTTACTAATTTTGCTATATTACTAATACAAGCAAAAATATGTAATTTCCTTTAATAATCTACATATGTAATCAAAATCATTATTTATTAAATGCGCACTTGTAATCTTTTCGGGGACGGGGAAGTGCAAATTATTTAAATTATTTATTTGAGAGGAAGGTTGTTTCAAGTACAAATTTTTTGGACCTGATAAGAGTTCATGTTTGTTCGGTGCAGAAAGGGATAATAAGGACAATGTTGCGATTATTCTGAATTATTATAATGTGGAGAGGTCATTTAGTGGACTTTTTATATTGGCATAGGATGGAATTAACTTTGATGTCATTGATATTTATTTATTATTTATAATTAGGCATGTACTCATTAATTGAGACTATCACTTTGTTATATAGAATTTTTATAAATGCTTCAATTGTTTTCAAGAAATAACCGTTCTCAGTAAAGAAAAATAAATAAAAGTGATATAATGCTAATATCCCCTTAAGGCCCTTAGCGTTGTAATTAAGCTTTTGCAGCCTTTGCCTCTGCAGCTGGCCCATGACAACAATGAGGGCCTTTGATCACGAAAAAGGGGCCATTTACCGTCTTTTTGTTGCGAATTAAACTTTCTGGTAGGGGCCCAAAAACTGAAGTTAGATTATTACTGGATTTTGAATAGTTCTCACTTAAATTAAATTATAATGCTCATTTTTGGTTTTCTAGTTTTTATAACAATGTAAAGTATTCTGGGCCATACTAAACAGGCTAAATAGAAACAAGATCTAATTGGTTGTCAATAATAAAATACAATAGCTGCATTCGTTATTTTTAGTAATATTGGAAGAATAGCTGCATTCGTTAATTTATTAAAGCCTTTAATGTGAATTTATTAATTATTTTCTTTATTAATTTTCCTTATTAAGTTCGTTATTAATGATTTTTGAATAAGGTTGTTTTGCTATAAATAAATGACCGTTGACAGTCCCCGTCTATAATTCGAAGAATTAATGAATTAATACACTTTTTGTGTAAATTGATTAATATATTCAATACCCTCTGTACTCTATTTAAGATGTCGGGTTTAAATTGATTAAATGAATTGAAATTTATTAAATATGGTATTCCGTGATTTCAATGACTTTTAGGTATATAAATATTAATATTATAATAAAAATCCTTATATAAATCCTGATAATTGAATAAAATTAATTTAATCAATCAATTTTTATCAATTTTATATTAATTCAGAATTAAGTATAGGTTTGATATATGAAAACATGTTTTGATAATAAATATTTAAAGGTGCTTGGATTCAATTACCACTATTAAATATTAAACTCTTTGTTCATTTAAATTGCTTCAATATATTCAAAATGAGGCATTAAATAGGCTCCCATTATTACTTTAGTTCCAAAAACAAAACAACTAATAATCAAACAAATAACCCAAAAAACAAATACACCCTTTAAATACACCCAAATTTATTCTATACATTAGGTTCTTCAAAATAAAACATTTCTGGCGGTCTATTGATAATAACTACAATGATAAATTATCAAACTTGAATAAACTAACAATTAATTTCAAAATGATTGAGTAAATACGAACGTTTTGTATATTCAAAAATTTCTGTTCGTTCGGCTAAACGTGAAGTACCTATATATAATTATACAGTATTAGGATTTTGACTAATCGTGAGTATCCATTTGCGGTTAGGTCAGTTCAGTGTAAGGCAAAATCCAGGGATCCCAAATTTAAATCCTCGAGCAATGTGCTTCTAATGGCAAGTCGAAGTTAAAGATTATCTAAACAAATCGCCGTATTGGTAATATAAAAAAAAATATTTTTTCACAAATTTCATGATTTTGAGTACATAATTGGAATCTCCTCAATTTTCTCTTTCGATTGATATCAAATTTGTCAAATTTTATTGATTCATAACTTTAAAAAATTTGCTATAAAATGTAGTTAACACATCGCTACTGGTGTTTATGTAAAGCCAGATACCGCTCAGAACAGCGCGAAGTCGCGTTCGATAGAATTTGAATTCAGTTGTGTTCCAAATTGCGCGCTCAAATTATTGAATTTGAAGAGAACGTCCTTGCTGCTGCAGTTATAGTTATTAATCATACAAATAAAGAAAGACAATTTCATTGTCATTGGGTATCACTATTTCTCAGAAGTTCATCCGTTTAAGTAGGAACACATAACTTTTAGACGACATGTCTATTTGGACCCATACATCGTGTTTTTTGTTTTTCATATAATAATTATTATCTTTTGGATTCCATAATTACGTTCTTTCCCAATATAAATCCACAAATTGTTCGATATTCTCATGAGTCCACTTATAAGGGCTCATTTTTGGGAATTCTTTACACTACTAATAAGTAGTAAGTACTAAACTTAGAATAAGCACTTGTATTCGTTTGAACACCCAAAACGCCGTTGAAACTAAATGCGCACAAACAAACGTTTTCCCTTGATCTTTGACTTTTTACCGACGCTCGGTGGATCGCGCTCTTTCTTGCGCGATATTGCGCAAAATTGCGCGCTTGGCGCAGTTTTTCATACAAACCAAACGGGCTGTGCTGATTTGCGCGGCGCAACGCAACGCAGCGCTGTTATAGGATGATTTGTTAATTTAAGTAAGGTTTGCTTATGTAAAATAATTCGGCTCGGCGCAGCTGCTCGATTTCGTATTCCCAATAGTCTTTGCTCTGGTCGCCGAATTCTGGCCACGATGTGCCGATCTTTGCATTGTCCGAGTATTCAAATTTGGGGTCTCTGGATTTTTGCCTTACCTTGCTTGCTTGCACTGACTTGACCGCAAATGGGAACTCACCATAAATAACATGAAGCTTCAAATCGTAGTATTTACAACATTGTTACTTTGATTTGTAACTGTTATACTTACAGTTTATGGTGTGAGGTGACTTAGTCCAAAAATTAGTAAATCACCTTCTGCTAAGTCAACCAAACTTTCAATTTTCTTTTCGTATTGGGGGAATGCCGTATTTAAGATTATTCTAGAGCCATAAAGTGCACTCAAAAGCACTGAGTTTTGATAGTCCTTGCCCAAGGAGTAAGCCATACTTATGAAAGATTGATGTAGAATCTGGGAGACCAGTTTCCCTTTATCGCTAACTTCATAGAAACAGCCGAATTCTTTCACATTCCATTTGCAAACTTCCACTCTTCAATTTACATCTAGCTTTACATATTCAATTAATTTGTATTCATCTTCATTTGTTTTGACAGTGAGAGTGTTGAAAAGCAGAAATTTATAATTCTCAAGAAAAGTTTCATAGTTAAATGACAATGTGGGCATAACAATTGGTCATTTCTTTGGTCCACTGCAAAATAGAATTTGAGAATTATATTATAGCATTTTGTTGTTGACATTTGTCTGAAATTGCATGTATTTCTAATTGTATGTTAGATAATTTGATTGAATAATTTCACTTGCGCTATAAAATCCTGGAATATATATATGTATGTATGGATATATTGTAAGGATTTGTAAAATAAGTTAGAATTAGAAGATTTATCAAAAGAATTAATAAAAATTGCTGAGTCGACTCGGCAATCGAGAATTTCATTTTTTAAATGTTATATTCGTTGTTTTATCTTTCAAACGTCAACAATTTTATTTACGCAGGAAATCGAAGTATTTAATATGTAATCCGGCGATTTTCGTTACAATTTGGTGTAGGTCAACATTCAAAGTTAAATATTAATGTTAATATAGTAATTTAATAATATCTTAAATTGAAGTCGGTTTGAGTCCGCCTACTAGGTACTAATATTTTATTTGAATTCGGCTATAGTCAGGACGTCCGGAGTCTAGTCTCGCGTCATTACTACGCCATAGTTAATGGCCCATGTACAGATATGTTTATACAATAAACATTATAATTTATATTTAAAGCAAAGTAACCATGCACTGCAATCCATTCCTATTTTAACGTTGCCTCGGTGCGAAGTTATGACCTAATGATGACGTGAGACCAAACTCCGGCCGTCCTGACTAAAAACACATTTTAACTTTTCTATAATTTAATTATATAAACAAAAATAAAATGGATTAAAAATATTTAAGATCGATAAATATTCAAAGATAAAAGTAATTTTGATTTGACGTAAAATAAGAAATAAAAAGCACAAATTAAATGTAGATTAGATTTTGTTGTATTTAACCAAGTAATAAAATTTGCATTCAAATCATAGATAGATTCATAGATTATAATTTATAATTAGTTATACGTAATGTTGAATATAATTTATTAATATGCTTCCGGAATAGATCAGTTGTATGAGTTTGCATTTATTTCTAATCATCCAGTGTCATCAAGTGCTTACAACTTCAAGCTTTATAGATATTAAACATTAAAGTTTGAATGCATGTGTATTATATTGTTTCACTGATTCAATAAAATTTAATCGCAAAAATTGTACATTATAACATTTTCTAATGATTTATTAACTAAAGTTTGAAAAGTTAAATAAGATAACATATTATTCATTAAATCAAAGATAATTCAATATATTATAAACAAAGTTTGTTTAGGTTCACTTTTTATTTATAGATTTTGGATGTTATACATTTAGATAACTCTTAAAAAATTCAATGATATACATTTCTTCATAAATTAAGTGCGAGTAATATTTGAATGTAATTGATAAAACATGTATTCTGTATATAATTTTTATGAATGTTTATAAAGTATGAAACGATGACTTGAATTGATTTAAGTTAATACGTATTTCTAATAGTAGTAATAATAATCATATAAGCTTAGCGCCCCAGTGCTAGCTAAATATTTAACTTCCTTCAAAGAGTAGGACTCCTTCCTTTGTAACATAAATGTACATATCTATTTTGGAAATACTGAATTGATTATTAAAAATATTAACTGAAAATAAATCTATTAAGCAATTAACTGTAGTCGTTATTTTATTAAAGCATTTATTTATTTATTTTTTTAATGATTATCTTTATTAATTTTCCTTATTAAGTTCGTTATTTATAATTTTTTAATAAAGTTGTTTTGCTACAAATAAATGACAGTTGACAGTCCCCGTCTATATTTCATAGAATTAATACGCTTTTTGTGTTTTCGTCATTCGCTATCTTCATTATTAATAATTATTATTATAATAGCTTTAATAAAATACCAAATTCAAATTTAGAAAATAAGGTTTTGGGATGCTTGGCGTGATTGCCCCGTTAGTCACACGCTAAGGCTGGCAGCTGGCACTGGTAGTAAACTGAAATAATTTATCAACATATTTTGCAAATTAGTACACATATAATATTTTATAATAGAGTATAAAATTAATTATATAATAAAAATGCAAATTTAAATATGTAATAATTTGTAACTTTTTTGTTTATCCTTGAATTTTCCTTTATTAAAGAATAAACAAATACCATAATGATTTCAATATAATTGTCATTATGTAATAGTAATCATTTTGTTTAATGTTAAATTGATTATGAGGGTTTTACCATGTCTCGTTTTAGTCAGTGCTTGTTTTAATTAAAAGTTGGAATTATTTAAACACATTATAATGTAAATGTTAATAATTATCTATTCGCGTGCACATAAAGAAATTCTAAAATTACTTTAATCACTAAACTGAAAAAGCAACATAGTATGCAAAACAATAATTTAAAATAATCAGAGGTGGCATTAATTTGTAGCAAATAAAGAAATTAAATTATGATTTTCTATTCATGAAATATTCAAGTACATATTATTCAACTAGATTTCTAATGTTTTAAGGCTATACATAGTACATACATTATAAGGACCTTAGAAAAATCAATTTTCACTTGGAGCTTAATCGTTCTTATTACACCTCTGATCGCGTTATTTAAATTTAACTTTAAATAAATTAGTTAAAATTTAACAACATAACTTCGTCAACTATTTTATCTTATACACTTGTAAACACCTGTATATAACTGTACAAACCTGGTTGAGTTTACCAGTAGTTGAATCAACATCGAGCAAAACACAACACACGTTGCAAACTCAACTAAACCTATAAAATGCCTACAACGTCAAAATTATTAATATCTGTCTTCCTTTGCTTACTAATTTCGCAAAGTGCAATTGCATCAAAATATAAACAACACGAAGTTGTGCCCGATGTGATAGATAAACAACCACAACGAGATTTAAAAGTGAAATTTAAGGAATTCGACAAGGACGCTGACTTCGGCAACGTTTTGACACCAACGCAAGTACGTGAGAAACCAGTTCTTACATGGCAAGAAGAAGACGGCGCTTATTACACTGTGATAATGGTGGATCCTGATGCACCAAGTCGCAAAAATCCTGTCAGTGGACAATGGAGACATTGGCTTGTTGGTAATGTCATGCACAATGACATATCTAATGGTGACATACTCACAGATTACGTTGGCTCTGGACCGCCACCTAAAACTGGCTTACATCGTTATATTTTCTTGATTTATAAACAGCCTGCTCATATTAAGTTCGACGAACCTATTGTTCCTAACACTTCTGCTGAAACTCGCGCAAAATTCAATGTGAAAAAGTTTGTCGAGAAATATAATTTGGGTGATCCTATTGCTGGTAATTTCTACCAGGCTGAGTATGATGATTATGTTCCTGAATTGCATAAACAACTGGGACTTTAATTATTCTTATATTATTAATTATGTTTGTATTGTATTTCATTTTTTTTTGTTTTTGTGAAATTTATTAAAGTGTAGTTAGCAATTTTAAATATTATATTTTCTTTTATATTTTTAAGGTAATATGTATAAGTAAATATATGTAGTGTTTTCTAATCACATCACCTTTCCCATGTAATTGCTAATGTTCGTGTCATGTAATCCGTTAATATCTTAGCTCGGCTAGCGCCTCGCACAGCTAAAATCGCATTCGCATAAAAAGTGTTACTTTTAATTTCTTTGCTCTTTGTGCAAAAGAGCAAAATTAGTAAAATTTAAACTTTCAAAATTTGAAAACTGAAATTTTTTAAATTACACAACGAATTATGGTTTACAGCAGCCTTTCCCAAACTTTTTAGACCCCGGCCTAGTAAATTGTTCGAGAAATTTTTTGCGACCCCGGTAGGAAGTAGAAAATTTTACGTCATTGTTTTATGCACAAAAGCAACAAAATAATTAATTTACAAATTAGAGTCGACATATTATAATGTATACATGATACAAATAAACATGTATATTTGTATCATGTAATGTATATGTATTCTCAAGTTAAAGTGGTAGCAAATATATTTTTGCGACCTGGTACTTTTTTTCTGCACACTTTGGGAAACGCTGATGGTTTACAGTGTAAACTTTACACCAAGCAACGCTCTTATTCTATGTCTACTTTTTAGTTCGTGCTTCTTTCATTGTACGTTTGGGTTCAACCGGTTAAACCTACCTTTATAACTCGTTATCACTAGTGTATAAGATGGTACAAGTCAGTTTAATGCAAGACAAAAGCCAGTGACCCCCATTTGAATACACAAGCAATGTATGTATTTCTAATGGAGAAGATCTGCACATTGTTGTCACTTGTCAGAATTCGGCTAGCTGACCAAAGACAATTCATAAAGTCGAGGTGAACAGGTTTAAAAAACGATTCACCCTATTGTGCAAATAACGAACATATAAATATCTTCTTTTTTTAAAATAAATTTCTTGATTATACATTGCTCGACCTTCTGTGATAAAATAAGTAGCGAAATGCAAACAACAGGTAATAAGCGGCAACCCAAAAGTTTACCTACCATGGATTATAAATTTGTAATTCTTAGGAAAGGTCGTAAATATCGTAATTTTCTAGCGTGAATTTGGTTTATGATATTACTGCATCCCTAACAGACTTTCTATTTCCTAGAAGAAAGTGACCGTTACATGAAAACTTTAGCGTCTAACCATTGAATCGTTGATCATCCCCGTTACTTAAGCTATCGCAGTTCACCTTCCCTTCTCTACTGCAAATGCTTAAGCTTCCCTCATCATAAATATATTCTACAAAATCAGTCTCGCAGATCTCTTGATTCTATTCAGTTGTATAAGTTTCAAAGTGTACTCACAATCATGTCCAAATTTCCGTATTCTGCCGAAGAGAAAGAAATGCTACTTGACATTTTAAAAACATATCCCATTGTTGAGAGCAAAAAAGCCGATGCAACAACTATAAAAAAGAAAAGCGAGGCGTGGGAAAGTGTGTGCAATGAATTTAATGCTTCAACCCCCGGTAGAAAGGTAAAAGTATTGAAATGTAAAATAATATTTCAAGTGTTTACATTCGATTTGTTTCCATTTATAGCGAAGCGTATTACAATTAAAACGTTGCTGGGACAAACTCAAAAGGCACAGAAAGAAAGAAATGACTACTAGTGGAGGTCCAAGTACGTCGGCGTCGTCTCCATCAATACTTACTCCTGACATAGATGCTGTTGATCCACATATTGCGGTCGAAGTAAAGACTGAGGATGATAGCATTGATAGTGATGTACCTTATTCGCATTCCGATCTTCCTGATGACACTTCTGAAAAGAGTAGGAGTCCGCATCCACAAACACCAGAAAGCGAGCCAAGATTGCCATCGGCCAGTTTCAATAGAACGAGGAGTATCGATCGACTAATGTCGCAAAGGTTTGAGAATGCAGTTGATGAACGTAGGCAAATTGAAGAATTGCATCAAGTAAGAATGGCAATAGAAGAGGAACACTTAGTACAAGCAAAGATTGAGACTGAAATTAAACGCGTTGAACTTCTAATTAAACAAAAACAGTTAAGTTTATTGTGATAAATTTGTGTGCGATATAGATGACAACATGAACATAAGATTGGTTAGTTTAAGAAGTTCTTCCATTTGGTCAATACAACTGCAAACATGATGAAATGATTTCATCGATTTATTTTAGTATAATATTTTTGGGAAGTGTTACTTTCCAGGACAACTGTTGGAGTTTACAGGGTCTTGGGAAAGTTTATTCTTTGCCGAACGATTATAATTTGTGATAAATTCTATAGAAAAAAAATTACAAAATTTATTAAAATGCCATTTTAAAACGTGTCGCCATCCATATTGTGGATGTTTAACTTTGAAGATTAGTTGCGTTAGTTGGATATGACCGCTTCAAGAACCCGTTACGTACGGTCATTGAGTACGGTAGATATTCCAGCACTCGTCCTCGGAAATTACAGTTCCCGATCGCAAATGTGTAGACGAAAGTGCGATTGTCGGAAAATTGTAAATTAAAATTTACTCAACTTGATTATATAAAAAATGATGTTTTATACAATCTTGTAAAATTTTGTTACATTGTTCTTTTGGTTTTGAAGTAACTGATTTTATAGTAACATAACTGAAGTTGCAATGATATTAATGTTGGTAGTTACTTGAATGAATTCACGTAAAGATAAATGCCACTCTGAAATGTCAAAAAAATGGTACTAAAATGAATAAATATAAATTGAATAGAAATGGACTAATTGACAATGTTGTTCAATCCCACTATTAACTTCACTAATGTATAAATATAAACAATTAACATAACGAATATTTCTCTAATTATAAAAATAAAAGTTTTGTTATAAAATTTGAAATTCCAACACTCAAGTTGTCACTATAAAATGTCATGATGCCAATGACATCATAATGCCAATGTGGAAATTGAACTGTGACGTCAGACCATAGATATTGTATGACTAGATCGAACAATCTATTAGATTGACAGATATAATTTAGAAAAAGATAGAGATGTTTGAGACATGTTTCATTTTTATTTTTAGAGATTGATACACTCAAGTACAGATAATA
>JASKGN010020907.1:0-13544 GCA_030556245.1 Falagria sp. GC000072 | reverse complement strand
TGGGGTAGATAGGTAGGTGGTGGCAGGTTGTTGCACCCTAATTTGCCCGGTGTGCATTTAGCTCAACGTGCGCGGTTATGCAATTGCAAATGTTCATGCACCTAGTAAATGTATACAGTTATATACATGAATAGATAGTTATTACATCGGCACTCGGTCAAATTAGAATTTGCAGCTGCATGTTTACTCTTGCAGCGGTTGTCATCCCAACATTGATGCGATTCCAATGCAAATGTGATGCTGATGCATATTCACTCATGTACATGAACAATTTTATGAGTTGTTATATATTTATAGGTATATGTGTACCAGGAATAGCTTCAAGCTCGGGTTATAACTACACATAAAGATAAAAACATTTTATGGCTGAGTACAGAGAAGGAGCACATCCAGAATATAAATGCATGCAGCAGGTTATTCCTATACATATATGTATTTTGTATATCTTTCAACACTACTTTGGCGGGGGCAGTAGTGCACCAAGGTGCGGAAATTGTCGGGAAGTGGAAACTTTTCACAGCAAATTTCAAGGAATGATTTGCAATGTTATAAATTAAACCTTTCTTTTTATCAACACGTTTTTATTTTTAGGCTTTATTTTGAATTTTTTGAATTACTAATTTGGAGAGTTTTCAAGAGAGTTTTCAAGTTTTCAAGGAATTTAAAGCAAACGACAAATGCAGCTGTGAATGTTGTTTTGCTGTTCACACTTAATCTAATGCCTGATTAGTTACTATTAGGATTTTCAGCAGTATCTAAGAATAAATGTTACATCAGCCTGTACCAACCTTAATTAGACTAATTACAAAAACATAACAACACATTAATCTATTTTTAAAGTATTTACGGAGCGAGAGAAGTGTATAACCATATGGTTCTGGTTAATAAATAATTATGGTATTTTTCTCTTGGTTTCATTTGTTTTTTTTTTTTTACTTTTTTAGCTTCAGGATGAGAGTTTAATTGAATAACTGCAAAAAGAATCCAGTTTTTAATTAACAATAGCAAAACAAATAAACAACCGAAATGTTTTCAGGGCATGACTGAAAATAACTTTTGGATTTATTACATTTGAGATACAATCCCTCCTCTCCGAAGATATTTTGGCACTGAAAATATTATAAAATGGTATCTCTGCCAATTTCCACAAATTTGCCTTTAGTGTTTCTACGTGCGTTATCATTTGTACATGTAAACCGTGTCTAAATAAAAAAATCAATTCAGTTGCATTTCCTTTGAATATAATCTCCAAATACCAACGTACATATCGCGTTTCGATGCATGTGCAACATTCCTGTGTCTTGTTTTAATCAATTTCTATGTCGCGTCGTCTGCTACTAGTAGTTTCATCTCGAAAGTCTAAAGTCTCAGGCTGTATTTATATACTACTGTTTTGTCGCGCGTGTGCACATAGGCATTAATTAAGACTGGGAAGAAGTGCCACTTTTAAAATTGCAAAGACCAAATGTTGCGAATACAGGATGCAAACAGGATAAGCAAACTTAATCTTCAACTTAAGTCAAAGTTTTCCAAGTTTGAATAATTTTTGAATTATGAAATCCAAGATTGTGTAGTCCAAATTGTGATAATAGTTGATACATCCTAATGATACTAATGTATTTTGAAACACTTGGTAATTCAAACTGCTACTGAAAACAAAAGTGCAATGCCCGACTTCGTCCCACTAGACGACGCAATTGAAGAACCATCAACGAAGACGCGAAAATACATTGTGGCATGTGGAGACGGCGCCTGTACCGCCGCTCCTGTGTTCGGAAATAACTTTGCTCGTCGCAAACTTAGAAAAAAACAACTAAGACCTTTACAATTGTTGTCCATAACTGTCATCCATGAAGACCAAGGTATTAAATTAAGAAAACAAAAGAATTGCGATTTATTTTTGCATTACTATAAATTTATCCATAAAATAATACATATTGTAAAGATCACAATCACACTTCATGATTATAGTTTACGATTACCATAAACCATGAGAAAATCCTCCAGGTGGTATTCGAGTGGAACTTCCAGCAGTAACTTTCACAGTAACTCCATCTCCACCTGAAAAATCCCAAATAAAAATCAAAACATTTAAAATTTCAAAATCCACCTTTCTTCTTCTTCTCTTCATCATCCATCCCAGTCATTAATAAAGGATTCCTAATATGTTCACTCTTTACTCCCATCTTCCGCGGCATATTGTCAATGTGTCCAATATTATCTTCTTGTGCTTGTCCAGCATCCAAAAACCTTCTGGGACTAGGCAAAGTATCATCGTTATCCCTACATCCCATAATCCCAGCAGGGAATATGGTGCTTGTTTGATCACGGAGTTTGTTCATGCGACCACATTGTGCACTCATCTGCGAGTTGCTAATCTCCGCAGGTTTTGAATCCTCGTTGGTTTTAGAAGGAGTCACGGAAGAAATAGTTTTGTCAATACCTGAGTTTTCATAAAGGGTTTCAATACTGCTTGGGCCAAGTTTCTCAGGATCCGTAAGTTCAATTTTCAATTCGGAATCAGCAGTGTTGCGTTCGGGTTTAACATCGTCTCGCTTTGTAATATCAGATAACTCGGTCGTTTCCTTCAGGAGTTGAATCGATGCTTTGCTATCTTCTTCAGGTTTTTCTTCAGGAGTAATGTTAGTTTCTACAGGATTTTCAGTCTTCTCTGCCATATCTCTTTGTATATAAGTTTAAATATTTAAAAAGTAGAATGTAGATTGAGAATGAGATAGATTTTGTAATTTTTTGGAAGTATTGACGTTGCCAAATTGTTATTATGACATTAATGGGTTTTGTTTTTAGATTTAATCTAAGCCTGCTAAGATTGGAATAGGGATTTTTAGAAATTGTTATCTTTTGAGCATTTATATCCAATATAATGTATGTTGATAAACCACTGACCATTAAAGGCAATTGATTGTAAATGTTTATCTCTCCTATCGCGCGTCATTCAGTAATCAACACTTTAACGTCAATGTGGGTAGATGTTGAGATGTTTCTATTGCTCACATGCATTTCAAACATGTGGTTTCGTATGTAAACCAAAGTGTAATGAATTACAATGTGTTGTTGAGGATGTATTATGGAATGGGATGTTCATGGTCTTATTTATTTTTGCGCGATTACGTCATTGTTTTTAGTACCATTAGCGTCATGCACATCATCACATAATTATTCACAATTAGACTAGACACTATACATTCGTTATGTTATTTAATTGATTTTCCTGTTTGTTATTTCTAAATTGATTTTACTTGTATAAAAATATTTGACTGTGTTTTGCTTTTGATTTACAGTAGTTGCTACAAATTTAGCGCATAAAACTTGCATAATTAAACTTTTTGCGGTTTTCCTTAAACATTGTTTGTTTATCAAATAACGCGTAATGACTAACAACAAGTCTCGTCATAAATGTCCCCTCTTTTTAACATAACTTAAGTAGTATGTCTCACAATGTATTAAGACATTCCCTGATTCAATCATACGACTGTTTTATACTTGAACGGAGGCGTTGTGTGTTGTTAGTTAAATATTCATAAGTTGCTTCCGATTTTCAAGTTCTTGGTGTCCAAACAAGTCGCCCTTGTACATTACTCTTGTGCGTAAAATCTAAAAATATCATAATTTGTTAAGTTACTTAATGTAAAGTTATCACAAATCAATAAAATTCATAGTAACAATTAAAATTAATTTAATTTACAGCGAATGTGCATTTATAGTGTACTCGTTCATATTTACTTTCTGATTAAATGCTTTAAAAATAACTGGTAACGTACTAAGTAAAAATTCGTTATCATCAGTGATTTACTTAGATATAAAACGATACATGTACATTACTTATTCACTATATGTAGTGTAATTTAATTTTAATATTCGCAATTATGTTATTTGTAACAAAACGTAGTCAACTTTTGTTAATTGCAGAATGTGAGAGTGGCACTCCGTCACCTCTGGCTGGAACAGGCCCAGGCGGACATAAACCGTCCTTTAAGAGTACTAAACTGGCACGTAGAGCACGATCTTTCAAGGACGAGTTCCTTGAGAAAATCTCACAAATGCGTAGTCCCACTGGTCTCGGTATGCGTTCCCAATCACCAAAAGGTCGTATCATGAAACCTGAAATGATTGAAATGGATGATCACAAGGACAAAGGACCGATAAAAGAGTTCGAAGAAGTCGCCAAACAAGTAAGTTCCTTTTGAAATTACCATTTTAAAATTTAAAATTTAATTTATAAATTGTTGCAGATTCAAGTTACCCTTAAGCATTTCCGCGACGTCATATCAAAAAACAAATTGGAAATGCTGCCTGGAAACGGGACCATAGTATTAGATACAGTGTGGCATATTAATCTCCTTGTAAAATCTTCAATGGGGGATGATTATACTACAAGTATCCGTTCCGCAACACATAGAATGTACCAAAGTGTAGCAAGATTGATAAAGCTTTGTGACGATGCTCTTTTAGATGCTTCCTCATTGGAAGAGAAGACTGTCATTGAAGTAGTACAATTAGTTGAAGAAGCAGTGCAAGATTTAATTCATTTATGTCGAGAACGTATTGCGCAACAAAGTGTGAATGTATATAAGGGGAATTCCCGAAATTCGTATGCGAATGTTGGAGTGGATCTCACAACACAGAGGAATTCTCTCCCTGATATCCCTTTAACGCCTAGAGAACGTGAGATTTTAGAACAGACATCGTGCAATCCTGGAATGGTACGAGGAAGTCACAGTTCCGAATCTATTTTGAGAGATTCTACACCGCCACCTAAACCGCCATTACCAACTGGAACTAGTATGACACCACCACCATTACCTCCGAAGATGAAACACCGAATTCGACAATTAGATTATGATCATTCTATTTACAATTCTAGTCTTGAAAGGGAATCTTTAAATTCTCGATCTCCTGAAGATTCGAGTTCGTTACTTTCAGCTAGTGCTGGGAGTATGGATTCGGTGTTAAATCAATCACGAGAAGAAGAAGAGATATCAGCATTAATGGACCATAATGTAGATGATAGTGATACTGCTTTAGAAAATGATATACCAGATATTGAAGGTAAATTAATAAATATTTGAATTTGTTTGATTAAATAATTGAAATTCATGTTTAATTAGATGGAATTTGTTGCGGGTCAAATGGTAATTGTAACTGGGACGATACAATAGACAATTCATATCATCCGAATGGACATCATGTGAATCATTTCCAATATAATCGCTTATCCAATACAGACTCAGGTATTGTATCAATCGATTCACAATCACAAAGGAATTCCAGTTGTTCAAAGAGAAGTTCACAACAAAGTACACATTGGAGTCAAAGTACATTAAAATCGACTTCGGTTTCGTCTTCTGTGGAAATACAAAATTCTGAAAGCATTGTCCAAAACCTCAGTCAAGTCATTGAAAATTCAACTACAAGTAGTAGTATTTCAACTATGTCAAAGAACAGTTTGATGTTACAACTTGAAGATGTTGTTGATAGTGGCAGTATGAGTTTTGATGATAGTATTCCACCTGCAATTCCTGAGAAAACACGAAGGAAGCAGGAAAGACAACCGTCACCTTATGATAATGTACCTGAGGGTCATTTAGGTAAAAGAAATTGAAAATTTAATGAGAAGTTTTTAAACGTTTTTTTTTTTAATTTAGGAGGCGAAATAATTTTAACTTGTCACATGCATCAATCTCAACAAAATCTTTCTACAAGTACCAGTATTTCAAGCAGTATTTGTCTGGATAATGGAAAACCACCACCTTTACCTCCCAAGAAAAAACATAGTGAGCAATTTTAATATTTATTGAACTTTGTGTTGAAAACAAATGAAATTATGTGTTATTTTGTAATGTAATGATTGTTTGTGTTTCATACAGTGTTCCAATCAGTGGCTTACTCCGGTAAGTGGGCCGCACATATAAAAATCCACCAAAATGCTTCATTATTTTATGCGTAAATTGTTTACAACCGGATATTTAGCAAGCTTTATTATTATACTCGTATCCAAAACCATTTATTTCTTAATTTTCAAACTCGTCGTACTTTTCTTAGTTTCTGTAATGTTACAATTTTGAAATTTTTTATTTATTTATTCCAAGTGCGTGAATATTTTAGCAACATTTTATAAAAGGTGTTTTTGATTGGTTGCCAACATATTTGTACATAAATGCTTCTTTCCGTTGTTTTGCTGTAATTAATTGCTTGCAACATCACTCTCACCGATTGCTTTTGCAGTTATGGCATATATGGAGATGTTCGGCAATTGTTCGCACAATAGCGACCAGGAATTCATGCGGCATTCGATGCACGTCCAGTCGTGGTCGCCTTCGCCGACGCCTGGTATGCCCACGACGCAATCATGCTCCTTTACCAATACAACTAGTCGGACGTCGCATTCTCAAATGCATTCGTTAACAATTGCCCATCAATCTGGTGATGCCAGGTAATTTAATCATAATTTAAATTTAGAATTAAATCATAATTTGAATGAAAAATTTATTTAAAACTTTTTTGTGGTTTTTAAAATTTAGTCCGATTTCTTCACCAATGAGAAGTCCTAATTTACCTCCGACACCGCAAAGTACGGGTCTTCCACCTGCGCTACCACCTAGAAAGTCAAGAAATAGTTACAAATCGCCACCATCAACACCTCAAAGTATCATAAGTGTTCCAGAGATTAAAACACCAGTTGAACCTTTGCCAGATTTATTGGAGAATACACCAAAGTCGGAGGATGATGAAAAGGATGAAGAGAATGAGTTAGATTTAATGGAGGAAGTTGAAATTTTGAAATTTTTACTTCATAAGAAACAAGAAGAAGAAGGACCTGAGATTCGTGGAGGGACTATTGATGCTTTGATTATTCAAGCTACTAAAAGTAGTAAAACTGGTGAGGATTGAGTTTTTGAGGTTTTAAGTAGTTTAAATGTATTACACATGCAATTTTACATCTTCAATTTAATTCATTGAAGCATATGCTTTAAAATAGATAAACATAATAATTTGCTAATACATTTTTTGTTATATTTTATGCTTACGTAGAGGATAAAGAAACTGGTATAATTTTTAAAATCAATTCATGCAATTTTCAATGATTTTTTCAGAAATAATTTTCCACAAATTTATTTTTTCTAGGTTTTTCATATCAAGAAGCATTCCTTACAACTTATCGAACGTTTGTAACACCTTTTGATCTCATCTGCAAATTAATTCGTCGCTATAATTTCTTTTATTGTCAACCGGATAAAAAATCACGTTCGAGGGAAGCTTTTGCTTTACTTGTACGAGTAGTAAATGATTTAACGTAAGTAAACTTATAATGAGTTAAATATTTATAAAAACATTACATTTTTATTATTCTAACAGTGCATCTGATTTGGATTCTACCCTTCAACAAAAGTTAATGGACTTTGTACAACAATTAATCACCGGTGGAGAATTAACATTAGCTAAAGCTTTACGAGTTAAATTAATCGATAAGCACATGGCAAAAGAGCAACATCAAGTGCGAAATAGCATGCACGACGTTGTATTAAACGTTGGTAATTGTACCATACTAGATTTCAAATCAGAACAAGTAGCTGAACAGATGACATTGCTTGATGCGGAGTTATTTATGAAAATTGAAATTCCCGAGGTACTTATTTGGGCACAAGAGCAGAATGAAGAACGAAGTCCGAATCTGACTCGTTTTACTGAACACTTTAATAAAATGTCTTATTGGGCACGAAAGAAAATATTATGTTGTGATGCAAAAGATCGCGAGAAGTATTTCATGAAATTTATCAAGATCATGAAGCATTTGAGGAAAATTAATAATTTCAATTCGTATTTGGCGCTTTTATCAGCTTTAGATTCAGCGCCTGTGCGAAGACTCGAATGGCAAAAACATGTACAAGAAGGTTTAAAAGAATATTGTGCTTTGATTGATAGTTCGTCTAGTTTTCGGGCTTATAGACAAGCTTTAGCTGATGCTTCACCTCCTTGTATACCATATATGTAAGTATAAACCTTTTAAATTGACTAATTTTAGTCACGTAAACATTTGACATTTTTGAACGAGGGATATTTATTGTTTTCTTGGTTTTATAATATTTCAGTGGTTTGGTTCTTCAAGATTTAACATTCGTACATATTGGTAATAGTAATTTACTTCCAAATAACTACATAAACTTTTCTAAACGATGGCAGCAATACAATATTGTAGAAAATATGAAAACATTTAAGAAATGGTAAGTAACTCAATAGTTTTAATATTATATTTATATCTAATGATGTTTTTGTTTTGTATTATAGTTTATCAAATAAATCAACCACCTATACATTCAAAAAGAATGATAAAATTATATCATTCTTTGAAAACTTCGGTGATACTATATCCGAAGACGCCATGTGGCAAATATCTGAGAGTATAAAACCCCGCGCTGTTAAGAAAACAGCGAATTAATTAGAATTAGCAATTTAGGCGCATGTATTATTTATTTGTAAAATATTTTTATTTAATTCATAGCTAAGCTAATAGGTAGCAATATAAAACTGAAACGAAAATGTCTTGCGTGCAATATTATCGGAGAATGTAAACGTAAACAACCACGAAGCAACTTTTAATGTTTTCTATCACAAATTATTTATTAATGGCGAAACGGATGTTTTTCTCGTGTGCGCAAATGAAATTCTAGTTATAGATAAATATCATGTCGTATTCATATGAATTTTTCACTTGTATTGATTGTGTTGAATGAAAACTGAGAAATGCAACGATTTTTTAATATCAAAATATTTTAGAAATTGCTCTACAATGTGTGTGGTTTTAAATGGCAAAGATATGGACTCTATGTGATAATTTTCTCAAATCTTAAAGTGAGAATATTTTTGGAACGGCATGCTTTCCGATAATTATAATAATTGAATTAAGTAGCTAATCTTTATTAGAATTTGTTCATTAATAAATCCAATTGAAAATTTTTCACGATTGGCTACTTTCTTTAATATAAAACTTGAACGTCATTGTGAGATTAAATGAAAAACGAACAATTAAAAACAAAATAATATTTTTAGTAATGCTTTATTATTTTACTAAATCTGAATTACATATTTATAAAAGACGACTGATTACTTCTATTTGTAAATATTAATCAAACTAATATTGAACAGAAAAACAAAAACACTGGCGTCCCTGTTTTCTCTTTATTGAAGATTAAGAAATAGAGATAAACACAATTCACAAAGATGAAAAAGTTAAGAAAATGATCAAAACGATGGGGACATAGTTTATGTGGCAGGAACATCATCGTATAGTCAAATATATAAATTAAATATATTGTAATGTAAGCTAAATATTAAAAGCAAACAAAAGCTACCACACGACACGAAAACAACATTACAAACAACGGCAAAAGGTGCAAACTCTGAGATTTTGTTGTATTAAGTCTGGAATTAAGTTACCTTTAATTCAATTTTACGTAAATTTACCGAAATTTCAATTATAACTATTCTAATCTAAATTGAAGTCCATTTTAACCAGATTAAAATGATTACGCTGTGATACTACTTTTTATATTTATAAATTGTACTATGTAATTATTTATTTGTTTTATAGAAAAAAAAAGAAGCAATTATGTTTTGCACTCTTGCACCTTTTGTGCACATATAAAATAAGTTAAACAAAATATTATTAGAAGGCCTAATTAAAATTTAAGCTATATTGTAGGACAATGATAAAAAACGATTCTATTAGGCAATTATTATTATCTTCATCTTTAGGCAATTTAAAAGATTTCTTTTCAAATTGTCTGATTTTTTAATTGGCAATTTTTCACTTTGGTCAAGTAAAAATGTAAATTTTGTAGGTAGACCACTAATATTTTTAATAGTATCAATAAGTTTAAGTTATTTCAAGAAATTTTAATCTTTTATTCAGATAATTTTGCAATCAATTCTTAAATTATTATTTATATAGAAACGCATGCATAGAAATTTATGTATTTAAAGAATCTGTGTGTTTTGTGCCCGTGTGCCATGTGAATTACTGTTTTTTTAATGTTATGAAAAGTAATTTGTATTGCTGTAAAACACCAACTTAGAAACAAAAGCAAGAAGTACGGAGTTTTCCTTAAACA
Source organism: Falagria sp. GC000072 (assembly GCA_030556245.1). Taxonomy (NCBI): domain Eukaryota; kingdom Metazoa; phylum Arthropoda; class Insecta; order Coleoptera; family Staphylinidae; genus Falagria; species Falagria sp. GC000072. Next base: position 3,414 of record JASKGN010020907.1, on the reverse strand, counting down.
GCAACAATATTCAATATTATTCTATAAATTTTCGTTGGTTGTGTTTTATTATGTATATTGAATTTAATATAAATTAAAAACTAGAGCTGAGAAAATCCATTTGGTGACTACAGGTCATAATCCTTGTCAATTTACGATAGCATAAAATTTTTTTGGTTTATATTATGTGAAGGTTTGCATTATCATTTATTACACATTGATAAAAGTATTCCTTGCAAAATCGTTTATGCCAGGTGCGTTCAAGTAATTGGAAACTCAACACATATACAAAATGGTTTGCGCTCGTGCTTTAAACCGAAATAGAACGATTTTCATTTGTTTCTTAACTTTAACAATTCTATTAATTTTATATATACAAACAAAGAATACTCAAGAATTGATTCACTTCTCAGCGATTTTAAATAACTCATCTTTTTTAATTTTAACTAATGAATCTGAAAACTCGTCATTTAAATTAAAACAAACTTTAAAGTGCGGAGAAAACTCGGTGAAATTCAACGTTCAAGAAAGAGGAAACTTTGCAATCTTTCAGAATTTTATTAAAGCCGCGAAAAGTTTTGCATGTCATGAAACTGTGACTTATACTGCTCCTGCAGATTTTACATTTTTGGATAATTTACCAACATTAGTGCAACGATGGAAAGGACCAATAAGTGTCGCTTTATATGCTCCTGGAGATGATTTTTATTCTACTTTACGTTCAATAGCTTATTTAAGAACTTGTTTACCAAATTCTCAAAGTATTCGAGAAATTGTTACATTTCATTTGTTTTTTCATACACAACATCTTCCAAAAACTGTAAGTCTGAATAATTCTAACAATTTACTTTACATTAATCTTATACTATATTTCTTAATTATTATAATTGTTTTAATTGTTTTAGCAAAATGGTCGAATATTAATTCATTCTTATGACGATACATTTAATTGTAGTAATCCAGCTCCATATCAAGTAATTCAACAAAATGCAACATATAAAAGAACTCATAACTTAACATTTCCAATAAATGTAGCAAGGAATATAGCAAGACAATCGGCCCAAACACATTATGTGTTTGCTGCAGATATAGAATTATATCCCAGCATAAATTTCATTGAGAAATTTATGAATATGTTATTAAAACATCCAGAATACATTCACGGCAACAATCCGAGAGTTTTTGTTTTGCCTATTTTCGAAATTAAGGAGAATGTTGAAGTCCCAAATAATAAAACAGTTTTACAACAATTACTGAAACTTAAAGAAGCTCAATTATTTCATCAACAACTTTGTTACCAATGTCATGCAATACCAAATTTGACGCAATGGATAAATACAAAAGAATCTGGAGAGTTGGATATTTTTGTAATTGGTAAACGAACTAATAAACAACGGGTGTGGGAAGCTTTTTATGTTGGTACAAAGGAGGATCCACTTTTTGATGAGAGATTAAATTGGGAAGGAGAGAGTAACAAAATGCCCCAGGTGATAATTAAATTTATTAGAAAATAATTTTTAATTTTTGTTTAATTTCTATTGTAGGGTTTTGCAATGTGCTTACTTAATTATGATTATATGGTGTTGGATAATGCATTTATTATTCATAAACCAGGTATTAAAAAAGTCAAGGAACAAAGGAAATCATTTAAACAGGAAGTTACCAAAACAAGTTGGTTACTAAAGAAGGAAATTAAACCTTTTCTCATACGTTTATATGGTAATCGAAAAGGATGTTATTTATAATAGGTTTAACTAATTGTAATAGGAGTTTCAATTTAAATAAATAAATTATTTATTATTTGAATACTATAATGTTTATAAATTGTATAAATATTAGTGTAATTTGATTTCTTTTTCTTATTATTGAAGTAGTTTACATTTACTTTTATTGAAATATACATATATCAGATATTGAATACTATGCATAGAAAATTTTCCAATTATCTAAATGCATAGCTATGTCTTGAGCTACACCAATCTTACTCATACGTTTACTATAAACAATAGTTTCACCACCTGTCCTATACAATGCGGCGAATCCACCAAAAGAACCATAGTTTATAATAGTGTGATTACAATGACTTAACAAAACTAAGTCTTTTAATTTAGCGTCGGATTCATTTTTATTGGGATTATTTACAAATTTATAACTTTTGAATGTATCCAAGTTTTGATTAATNCTAGTAAATCATCAATATAGTTCAATGCATATTGTTTGAATCTAAAATAATAATTATTATTATTAGCAAACGACAAATAAATAAGTTTTTGATAAGTTACCTTAACTCTTTCCGAACTTGTGGAATCCCATTACTAATAATGTCTGATATACGAAATGCAAATGGTTTTAATTGTAAATTAGAATCTGGATGCCGCTCAGCTTCTTGAATTATGTCATAACGGCTGTTAATATTGATTGATAAGTTTTTACCAATTAGACAATAAGCAGGAATATCATTAAGTGAAGGTAGTGATAAGCTAAATCACACGTTATAATTAGAATAATAAATACAAATTTTATTTTAACTTACTTTTCAAAATATAATTTCAGATCCTGAATTAATAATTCTGGCATAAACGGTTGGAACTTATTTTTTGTTAAATTATTTAGTGCAAATACTGACAAATATTTCAATATTTTGTTTCCTGTATTGCCACCTGGCAAAACAGTAAGTATTTGTTTATTGGGACATTTATTACTTATTTTATTTTCAAAGTTAAACGTTGTCCATTTAGAGTATTTAGACGAATCTGTATAAAACATGAGATATATAAAAATAGTTGTTATAAAGATGCAGAGCAGAACTTTTATAATTTTTTTGATATAAGAATGTGTTTTAGAGTTCATATTTAATTGTCACTGGAATACAATTTTACTTAAGTAGATTTATTATTATTATATATATAGCATGTCGTTTAATATAATTATATATCAGATTTAAATATTATATTATTAAAGAAGTACTGTAGAAATTAAATGATATGATTGCGACTGGGAGTTAATTTGTGCGTCATGAGTATAAATATATATGCATTTAAATTATAAAGATTTATCAGTTTTATATAAAACATATGAAAGTTTATTTTCGAAATATTTTATAAAATGTTTGTATCTGTTTCATAAAGTACGACATTATACTCGCTTTGTTAACCGAAATATACCTTTATTTATTTTGATATCTTTATCAGTTAACAGTAATGTTAACTTTCAGAAATGTATGTAGCAAAGTCAATAATTAAGTACATATGTATCTTTTACAACTTCAAATAAATAATATTTTTATTAGTCACATTTCATTTGTTCTTTCATACACAACATATTCCAATCCTAGTAAGTCCTATAGTATATTATTAATTATAAAATATCATTCATTTAAAATATTTTTATAGCAAAATGGAAAGACATTACTCAATTCTTATATTGATAATATTC
>JASKGN010020884.1:0-11480 GCA_030556245.1 Falagria sp. GC000072 | reverse complement strand
GTACCATTCCTAGATGCTGTGCCTATAACAATTTGGATGCATAGTAACATGGATCCAAATTCAACGATCAAGCAAAACAACGCCTATGCTGATATTCATGCGTTAGCTCACATTTCAAATCTTGTCAGCGTACAACTCAATCACTACCAATATTTGTTCCTTCTAAGACTTGCTGAAGATGCCACTGAATTGGCAACATTTCTTCTATTGGACACTAACAGAATTACTAAAGTCGAACACAATAGTTCATTAATTATTGGGGCGTTATTACCACAATTGGAGGTCACACTTGTTATGCCTTCTGCATATCCTGGGAAGGAATCGTCCGGAGGAGATATGGAATCTTTTGCTCCGGAGAGTAGTTTTGCTGATGATGTTATTGATCAGAAAGGTATTAAGCTCTAGTAAGTTTTTAACATTTTGTATTTTATGGTAATCTTATAGGTTCTATGGGAACAGTTTGGAATTCTAACTTGACGATTTCTTCAGTGCCTCCCTTGCAATCAAATAAACCTTATGTGAAATCTCCAACGAATCCCAATAATATTAATTCTATTCCTAGTCCAGTGGAGAAACCTATGCAAGTTCATTATCGAGATGATAAACCTTCGCCTAATGAAACCTCGCCGATTATATCAGATTCTTCAAAGAATCAAACACTCTCTAATATTACTAATGCAGGTATTGGCATTTTTAAAAGATTTTTATTTTTAAATTGTTTGTTTTATAAATTAATTTTCACAGGATTTTCCTCAATGAAAAAAGGCTTTAGCAGTCTCATGACTTCAATAGACAGTGCATTGAAACCAGCAATAGATGCTAGTGATGCCAGTGATACCATGTCCATCCGAAGTGATCAATCCAGTGACTCGGAGAATTACATCTTTTTAAATATGGAACAAGACAGTGTACAGAAAGCTGATGATATGTTCATCGTACCGGAATTCATGTCACAAAACAAAGGAATTGTGGAAGTTGCTAGTGAAGTTATTGAAGAGGAGAGTACCATCACTTCAACTAGTGAACATAGTTTTACTAGTAGTTGTAGACGAAAAGATTTAGTAAGTTTATAATTACTATAAGTATAAATATAATGTTTCTATGTAGTTTTATTTATTGCTTCATAATTTTATTTATTATTTAGGTATCAGTTTCCACTTTTAAGCTTACAAAGGTAGAATTTATACAGCAATCAAGTGGATACAACTCAGCTATAAAAGTACAAGTTGGTAACATTTCCAATGAAGATTGCAACTCAATTCCTTGGGATGAATTTCAGGTAGGACTGAAACATTGATACATTTTTCAATATGAACTTTTCTAATTCTCTTTCTTATTTTATCTATGATTTATTTTAATCTAATATGAACTTCTAATACATGCTCTTTTCTAACAAGGAAACTTTAATAACAATATGCATGTTCAGTCACACTTTTCTTACTCAGAAAACGCAAATTCATTTGCCGTTTCAAAAATTTCCAGCGATTTTCTATTTTATTTTACAATTACAACACTGAAAGCGATTGTTTCATTATTTCTTTGTATTTTTGCATGCTTCTGAATGTTTTATTGTGGTACAATCAAAATATGCAGGCCAAGTACAAGGTATTGAGACAGGTTACAGTTTTTCAAATTTAACTACAAGTTTAGAATGAAAATTAGGCATTTTGATGCATTTAGATTATATTTAATGTGAAAGGCTATTTAAATTTGTATTATAGTGATTTTAAAATATCGGGCTTTCAAAAAAGATCAATGTCCACGTGATCATTTTTTAAATAGTCTTAAAATTGTGTTGTATACAAAAATGTAGCGTAGTGTAGTTTAAATTACTTAACAAATATTTTAAAAAGCATGCAAAATAAATAATAAAGGCACGCAATTGTTTTAAATTAGTTAAATCAGTGTAAACATAACAATTGATTGAAAATTTTGTTTAAATAGAGCAAGTTCAGTTCACGTTCAAGAGCATGGTCAGATAATCCCAGCAATTCAGGAACGTCTTCACAGGTGAAATTACGATTGGACCATGACATCGTAATGCCGCAAAACCAGGTTGTGATAAATCGCGCGAATCTCAAGACACTTTTCAAGGATTTTCTAGATATTCGAGTTAACGACGTAGCTTTAAATCTCTCCATGAGTACAATAGTTGGTCTTGCTGACTTGGTTGAAGATGAATGCATTCCTATTCCTATACCAACTGAGGTAACTTATACAATGCTTTCAAGAATGTTCAATGTCCATTTAATCACTTAACGTGGAGATTAGACATTCCTTAACATTTGGTATCAGAGCTGATTATTAATTTAACAGATTTCTAAACTATGCAAATCTTAAATGCTTTCCAGATTAATTTAAAAGATATTGATCTTCATTTAATTGAAGATCGTCCACCTGTGAATATAACATCACCAGGTCCTGTCCCAATCGATTTGAAAATTGCTGAAATGCGAATCACGCGAGATGCCGAAGGAGTTTTTCATATTGTGCCCAACAACAATCTAGCTTTACGCAACTCAATCATTAACGGTAACTTAAGTTAATTTTCAAATGAATTTTTATTTCAGCATTATAATTATGTTGCAGATGAAAATATCCTTGCGCAACAAATCAATCGACAATTACGATTAGACAATGACGAACTTCGGCGACGTTTAGCTGCTTTCGAAAGGATTTCCGAAGAGAATCGTGCCTTGCGGAAAGCTAAAGAGGAAACTGAACTATTGAAAAGTTCATTGTCGAAATCCCAGGAAGATGTGGCACGTTTACTCGAAGAAAAACGAAGGTTGTTGGATGAAGTTCGTAAACTACAGGAGCAGTTTCTAAACGATCGTCGGAGTCAATGGACAGCGAAGAGATAGCAATGTTGTTTAGACTGCACCAACTGCTGCACGAACATCAAGAGGTAGTTAGTAGCTAGCTAGGAGGTCAGTCATTGTTTATTGCTAATTAATAATATATTCTTTGGTTGCAAATGTTTTTGTATTTGTTACATAATTATGTCAGAAGTCATGAAGTAGAGCTAAATGCGCTGAGATACATTGAGATTTTAAGTAGGGACTATTAAATGTATTTAATAGTACGTAAAAGGGAAAAATATAAAAGTTATAGATAGGTTTATTCAAATTGATATTAATTATATCATTGATATTAAGAATATTATGCCCCATTTCTCCACCGCATCTTAAGACCATCTTACATTAAGATGGTCTAAGAAATATGTGAATCGTTGGCAACGATTGTTATTTTAAATATAATTAATTATTGTGAGTGACATATTTGTGTCATAATTGACCGTCTTGACACCAAAAATCTGACATCTTAATGTAAGATGATCTTAAGATGCGGTGGAGAAACTGGGCATAAATGAAATTTAGGAATGCATGCTTTTGAGCAATTGTTATGAGCAAATCATTCATAAAGTAAGTCATGAAGATTATTATAGTTGGAGAATGATGAATAATTCAATATGCAAATTACCAAAGAATGTTTAGAGTTATAAAAACAAACAGTACCTTATTAGCGATGATTTTTAATTAAATTGCAATATGTTGTACAAACAACAAGAATATTATTCCGTTCCAAATGTAATTATTCATGATTCAACAAAAATATTATGTGAGTTCGAGTAGCTTTAATAACGATCAATGTTTTAGGATCTTCGTGTTTGTATTTCGCGAAGATTTAATTCATGTGTGTAAAAATGTATATTACTATCGAAGATTTCTATATTTTATGTTATTATTTTTTATATTTGTCGATTTGCAAAGTTTTTCTTACTATATATTCTAATATATATATATATCAATTTGAGAGTGAAAAATTTATTATAATTATATAGCAATCGAACGACATTTTATCTAAAGCGCAACTAACTAATTTATATTGAATTAGAACTATTAATTTTATTAGGAAACTAATTTGCCATTAAATTTTCAGTTTTAGTTAGATTGCGCCTGTTATTATATTATCACATAAGTATATTGCAAATTGTTGAGGTTTAGCATACAATTACACATTTATCATAATTGCATAATATTTTAAGTAATTTTATATTAATTTGTTAGCGAATATAAAAATACTTAAAATAACCTAGTGAACAACATATCGATGGCAGTAATAATGTGATCATAACAATTTATTATAAACTTAATGATTTATGTGTGTAAAAGCAAATATTGCAATGAAGTTGTTTTATTCTTCGTTAAAAATCTTTGAAGCAAAGTGCCAACTATGTCACTGCTCCTTTAATTAATTCAATTTGATATACATAACAAGAACACCAATCAATAAGTGAAAATACACATTTTACAATCATTTATTTTGGGAATTGATAAGTGTGAAATGGGGATGAAGGTACCTATGAATGAAATTCGATTTGGACTTAGAAATCAAATTCCAATTGAGCTATTTACATGTGATTTTGACTCTTGTGTTTTATATGTGTATGTATTATCTAATAATATGAACTAGGACAAACGTTAAAACAACAACAAATTAATTATAATGATCATGATTGATGATTCGATTAAAAAGATGACAAATTCTATTTGCATATAGTGTAATAAATTCACCGATCGCAATCATATTTTGGCAACGTTCTTTTTCATTTTTCCCCCTGCGAGAATCCGAACCAACGACGTGTGTTTGTAAAAAATGGCCAGCCAATTGTTCCTTGTGAATTTTAAATTAAAATTACTTTAAAATGATAAGTGATTTGGTATATTATATCCTCAGATTAAAACAAAACACACGCAAAGGTGATGATGACGGTTGATGGACGGAACGAGTTTATTGCTCGTGCGTGCCATTCGTTGTTACTTTTCTAAGATTTTTCTGTAGGACATGTGCATCTGCTGGCTCTATTCTCTTGTAATAATGCTGTTTAGTTTCTACTATTTCAAAGCCAAACTTTTTATAAAAATCAATTGCTCCTTCATTGCTTACTTGCACATGTCTGAAACAATAACAAAATATCAATATTCATGAGTCAACCATATCAAATTGCAAATCACTTACAAGAATATACTATCAAAGTTACCATCCTCTTCGACATACTTCAAAACATGTTCAACCATCATTGTACCAATACCCAATCGTCTATAAGGATATAAACAACCCAGTGTCATGATATATAACTTTCTGGCCTTTTCGACTGTGTCTATCCGACAACATACTGCCCCAACAACTATATCATTGTAATAAGCCAATTTGGCTAACTCCCCAGCTTCCAATACATCTTTATAAAACTTATCATTATAGGTCACTGGAAATACTACCGTGTTCAGTTGCTTTAGCTGTTTTATATTGTGCGGTGTAACATTGCCTAGTTCAATATTCGCTCTGAAAAATACAGGTTAGAATGAAAAACGAGAAAGGAATTGCCGAAAAATGTAATAAGCCTACCTCGTCATGATTTCAATACACGATTTAATATCACAAATGTTTGAAATTCACCGTACATAAAATTTTATTATGAACGCATGGGATTGCAATCGGAATTTTTATACAATCGACGTTCTTCTTTGGTGAAGTTTGTCAAGTGTCAAATTTCGAAAAACGCGGATTGTAGGATTTAGAATGACCTTCAAGAAGTTTACTCAGGCTTGGTTTTGTATTTTATTTATTGATAAATTGTTAATTATTTATATTAATATCAAAAACAAATTGCCTAAATATATAATTAAATATTCTTTTAAATACATAGAAATTAACATTAAGTTTTTTATTGTATCATACCTGGTTGAACCTGCGCTAGCAATTTATTTACTAATTTGGAAATTAGTTTAATGAGCTAATTCAAAACCATACCTGATTTTTTCCTTTGTTAACATTTCTGGATGATCAGGATGATCAGGATCCACAATTTCTGCCATTTCCGGACATTTACATACACAAAATTTTGCAAATTAAATGTTTTGACAATTTTGATTTGTTTGAAGCATTTCAATTTGTTTTTATTTTCATGCATTCAAAGTTGCAAATTATGCAAAATGTAATAAACAAGATGAGCTCATTGATTAATTTACTTTGTAGAAAAACAAATATACATTAAATAAGTCTTTACTATATTTAAATTCGACTCTGCCATTTTATGTCCCCCTTATCTCGTAGTAGAATAACAACAGCTGATACTATCTATGCTCTCTGCTATGTACATAGAAATTTAGAATGTAGTGCTCGTTTAACTGGTTTACATGCTTGAAATATATACTAAATCAATCTGGGAATAACTATATCTCATTGCTTGTTAAGTTTAGCTTATTATCATTTAGTTAGTTGAAGTCGCCGTGTAGCAACAGGCACATCAACAATAATTGCCAGCATGGCGTTGTTTATTAAGTCTACTGTCAGAAATAGTAAGTTCTAAAAGTTTATAATGATTATTAATTGCATAACATATTGTTAATTAGCAATGAATATCTATACATTCATATTTACACAAAGATATTGTGATAGAATTTGATTTTTATTAGTCAAGATACCCTTGCCCAAAAGTTTCCAAAAGTTTAGAAGTTTTATTTTTATTTCTGTGGATCTTTAAAAAATATTATTCTTTAACTTGCAACTTGTGCAAAGTTCAATTTTGATTTTCATATGGTTTTGCTTCAGAGTACAAAGTTCATACCTTTATATTCCTATACTTAAATAGGAAAATACATGTTGATAAATAATCTAATGCTAAATTATAATTTTGTAGTTAATAGGACCAAATGTATAGTAAGGTGTTTTTCTGATTCTCAATTTCCAAAAATCACAACTCACTATACTGTTTATCCAAGAGATAAAGATCCAAGATGGAAAGGTAAAAACAATCAAACTTATTATTACAATTTAATTTACTTATATTATCAAATTTTAGATGTAAAAATGGAACGATTCGAAGACGAAACAGACATTCTCATTATTGGCGGTGGTCCTGCAGGAATGTCGACTGCAATACGCGCTAAACAAATAGCTGAACAAGAAGGGAAAGAAATTAGAGTCTGTGTGGTAGAAAAATCAGCTGAAGTAGGTGGTCATATTCTTTCTGGAGCATGTATAGACCCCATAGCATTGAATGAATTAATACCAGATTGGAAAGAAAAAGGTGCCCCTTTGAACACACCAGTGACAGCAGATAAAATGGGCTTCCTTACAAAAACAGGAAGAATCCCCATTCCTATTTTACCAGGAATGCCATTAAACAATCATGGGAATTATGTAGTTCGATTAGGTCACGTTGTTCAATGGTTAGGTGAACAAGCAGAAGCATTAGGGGTTGAAATTTATCCTGGATATGCTGCATCTGAGATTTTATATCATCCTGATGGAAGTGTCAAAGGAGTAGCTACAAATGATGTGGGAATTGCAAAGGATGGTAGTCCAAAAGATAATTTTGAAAGAGGAATGGAATTACATGCCAAATGCACAATTTTTGCTGAGGGTTGTCATGGACATTTAACAAAACAAGTATCAAAGAATTATAATCTCAGGGAGAAATGTGAACCACAAACTTATGGTATAGGCATTAAAGAAATTTGGGAAGTTGATGCATCAAAACATAAACCTGGGACTGTTGAACATACAGTTGGTTGGCCTCTAGATAAATTTACTTATGGAGGATCCTTTTTATATCACTTAAACGAACCAACGCCAATTGTAGCTGTTGGATTTGTCGTTGGTTTAGATTATTCCAATCCTTACATTAGTCCCTTCCGAGAATTCCAAAGGTTTAAGCATCACCCTTCAATAGCTGCAACACTTGAAGGTGGTAATCGCATTGCTTATGGTGCAAGAGCTCTTGCTGAAGGTGGCTTCCAAAGTATTCCAAAATTGACTTTCCCTGGAGGTTGTTTAGTTGGCTGTGCTGCTGGATTTTTAAATGTTCCTAAAATTAAAGGAACCCATAATGCTATGAAAAGTGGAATGCTTGCAGCTGAAGGTGCAATGGAAGCTATTTTGGGAGAAAAACAGACTACTGAAGGGTTTGAACCCAAAGGATATGAAGATAAATTGAAAAATAGTTTTGTTTGGAAGGAACTTAAGGCTGTTAGAAATTGTAGACCTAGTTTTCACAATCCTTTAGGGCTTTATGGAGGGCTTATGTATAGTGGAGTTTCCATGATGCTTAGGGGGAAGGAACCTTGGACATTATCTCATGGAGGTTTGTCTTTGAATTTTTGTTACTATCATTTTAGAAGATTAATTTTTATTTAATTGTCTTTATAGATCCTGATTATAAACGATTAAAACCAGCAAATCAATGTACCCCAATTGATTATCCTAAGCCAGATGGAAAATTAAGTTTTGATCTCTTAGCTTCAGTGGCTCTTACTGGTACAAACCATGAAGGTGACCAACCAGCTCATTTGACTCTAAAGGATGATAGTGTTCCAGTCAAGACTAATTTGGGTGTATTTGATGGTCCTGAAGGAAGATTTTGTCCTGCGGGTTAGTGAAAATTTCTTTATTTTATTTTCTATTTAATTATCTATAAAATTTTCAAATATTTTTTTTCTTTGAAAATTTTATATCTGATACATGCAACGAAGTACACTTGCTTATTTTTTTTACAAATTAAGAAGTAATTTTCAATTTGTTTTAATCCAATTAATATTTTATTTATTATCACATAATTGAATTGAATAATTGGAATTTCTTAACACTAATCGTAACATGTTGGTATCATGAATCGCAATGAGTGAATACTCTTGATATTTATTCTGTAAAAAGATTAATTTTAAAGAGGAACCAAAGTAGCATTTTTTTACGCTTATAAATAATACATTTATTGAATTTTAAGAGTAATCAGATGATTAAATCATGAAATTAAAAATAAATAAAATCAGCTGATGAATAGGAAATAGTCGAGATTCTGAAAGGTAGATGGCTCTAGCATGTCTACAAAGCTATTAATTCTGAATGAAATAATTATAACAATTGCAATTCCAAATGAATTTGTTTTCTTACATTTGCAATAAATATATAGGCATCGTAATTATCTAACTTATTGAATGTAATTATAATAATATCATTTTTAAGCCTGGATATCATATAACAAAATTATACAAGTAACTTTCCTAAAATAACAAGACTTTCGAAATTCAATAAAATTATGTCATGGAAAGTATCTCAGAAACGTCCCCAAAAGCGTAAACTAATTCATTATTCACCCTCTCATAAGAATAAACACACCTTCGCTCAAAAATGTAATTAATTTGAATATAAAGTTCTTGGAGAATATAAAGAAAATGTAGCAGCGAAGACAAACCGTATAGAATACAAATTAGTTAGTTATATCACAGTTGCTTGTCCTCAACGTTTGAGAAATGTGGAAACAGTCGGTGAATTTTCTTCTTCTTCCTTCACTGCCGCCCTCGTCTGGTATCGTGCTTGTTATTGCAACTCGTGCAATTACAGCCGCGTATCGTTCAAGTGTATATGTATAGAAATATAGGGGAGAACTTTTCGGGACCTCAGACGACTGTCTCGGGGGAGTGCCTTATCGCATCCGTGCTAGGCTACCTCAGTCGTCTCGTCCCTTGATTTTTCCCCCAATATCCAACCGTGCACGAAGTACTTAGCTATAGCTTCCTACATCGACGAAGCAATAATTTAAATCCTAGCAATCGTAATAGCAAAATTCGTAAGCTTATATTATACAGGGTATTTATATGTCAACGTTGCAACACTTAAGAATCCTGGAAACTTTAGTGCAAATCAGAATTTCTGCTTCTTTTGAAGAATTTTTTTCTTTTATTTCGTCTGGAAACAAAACAAATTGCAACTTAAGCATACAGTCATCGCGTCATATTTTATGTTTTCCTGCTGCATGTCAGACGAAGTTTTCCTGAGACCGAGAGTGTCTGCCAGTTGATTGCAAGGAAACAAGAAAAAGCTTGGTTGTGAGAGAGAAGAAGGAAGAAAAGTGAGGGATGCAGGGAAGGACTGACAAACACAAAGGCGGGTGGCGTCTGCAGCAAGTTCAAGGTCCGCGATCGATGATTTTGGGGCTGTTGCACTCCGGTGCCCCAGACTGGGCAATGACACCAGACCGAACTGTGAACTCTGCAGCGGCGGCGACTGCCCTCATACCGCCGTCGTTCAACAGGATGCACCACTCATTGTGCCACCGCGAGACTCGACCGGGTGTTTTGCATGCTGCACCCAACTACTGCTGCCGCCCACCGTCTGTCTGCACCAATACATTCATATACTATATATCTATATTCTATTCTTGTTAATGCATTTTCCGGTTTTGATAATGAAAATGCACAAGGCATAAAATTCCAGGAAATTACTTACTGCATTAGCCATTTATGATTATATTTGTTGATTAAATTCTCCCAAATTAAATATAAAAAGGAAAATCATCAGAAAATCAAGTTGTTAAAGATTCGCACTCACCCCATATCTAAAATAAACCACTTACATTCGCCTGTTGTTCATGTTCATGGTGTATATCTCGACAAACATAAAATTAATGACGCGACATTAACGCGAGCCCATTAATCCCAATGACGCAAACAACAAGCAATCCTCACGCGTTTCCTCGTGTTGGCGTGGGACTGTTTTATACAAAAGTGTGACAAGTGAAGGCGTTAATGTACGCAGAGGTACATTCGCTCGGCGAAGGCGCCGGGCTTGCGATTTATGTCTGGAATCGAACGGGATTACGTCGCTAGCGCCCAGACAACTTTGCACGTAGACAATTTTTAATTTTTACAGTAAAAGCGAGCTCGTGCTTGTCGCTCGATTGTAATAAAAACAAACGGCTCTTACGCAAGAGATTCGAGATTTTCTGTATATATATAGAATGCGAAGGAAGGCCGCCGGCCAGGCGAGGAGGATCATAAAAGGTTTCATTGTGACACAGTGTTTCCATTTTAATGCGGCGCACGTATTCTACTTTACTGACATGATTCAATCTCGTTTCCTTGCTGTCTACGCATATGAGTGTGCGTCATGGGGAAATGAAAATGGGGATTGATATAGATAAACCCGATTTGAAGCGGATTTCTGCTTTTATTGCTTTTTGGTGATAACGTTTTTCTTTAATTTAGATTACTTTTTATTGTCTTGAAATCATAATACTTTGTATTTTAATATTTTTATAAAGCGAGGCTTTTAAAAATGTTTTTTCTTTTTTGGTATTCCGATTAAAACGTCATGCGACGTTAGGCATTTTTAGCGCTTAAATAGCCGAACGAAAAAAAAAACCGCAACGACGTAGTATATCAATTTGGGCACATAATTCATGAATAAATTTCGGTTCAAACCGTCGGAATTAAATTAGGCGTGAATTCGATTGGAACGCTCGTTCCGTGCCATTCAGCAAGGAAAACGATTCCTTCCATTCGTCGTATTTCCTCATCCCCGAATCGAAAAGTAAAATAAAATTTTCTCGCTTTGAGGGGGAAGTAATGATAAAGTCCATAATTTTTCTTTTATATTTTGCTAAAAATATGATAATAAAACAAAATTAAAATTTGAAT
>JASKGN010020840.1:0-11795 GCA_030556245.1 Falagria sp. GC000072 | reverse complement strand
GCATCCTTGTTCTCCTGCGTGTCCTTACCTTCAACGATTACAGAGTAGTCACCCATAGAGCCGCCTATGAACCCAAGTTGTCCCGGGGCCGACGGGGTGGCACCCTTACGAACAATAACGAACTCACGTCCGTTGTGATTCTCTTTCCAAGCATAGTTATGATGGTTGTGTACCTCGAATGTAGCTGTCGCGTTCATAATGTCCAGAACCTTGTCAATAACGTAGTCTCTCCCCGCATAAGCGTACGTTCCAGCAAGGGTCATAGCGGTGAAATACATCTCTCCCAACTCACTATCCAGATCGAATAGTGTAGGAGCTATATCCATGCCTTCTCCCTTACCCTTGTCCAAGAAACTGCGTACCCCGGATGCTAGGTTCAGGAAGCCCGTAGCTGTCTTGTGTCCAAACCCACGACTACCGAAGTGATTAGCCGCCCATACATCTCCTGTCCCCTCTTCAACGAATATGTCTACAAAGTGGTTACCGCTCCCCACCGTACCGAGCTGGGATTTAGCCAGTTTCATAAGATGGTCGTGAACGTTGACATCTATGTCTTTGTATACTTGCCAGTAGGGACTATGGAACAACTCGTGTTCAACCTTCTCGTCGTTAGTTCGACCGACCCCAAAGGAGATTTCTGCTTGAATACGGTCCATTATAGTATTGATCCAACTCGTACGTTGACCCGGACGGATATCGTTGATATTGATATTCGTTCTTACCGCTTTATTTCCACAAGCGATA
Organism: Falagria sp. GC000072; assembly: GCA_030556245.1. Lineage (NCBI taxonomy): Eukaryota > Metazoa > Arthropoda > Insecta > Coleoptera > Staphylinidae > Falagria > Falagria sp. GC000072. Next base: position 11,051 of record JASKGN010020840.1, on the reverse strand, counting down.
TCGTAGCCTACACCCGATGGGGATATCTGTCCATCATAGACGACAACGCCCCCTACTGGTTGGCTGTAACCTTTGTGGTGATCCGCCATCAACAAGACCTGTTCCACGTTCCCGTGCTGATAGCACATAACCGCTTGCGACACGGCGTTCTCCAGAGGAGTTCCCCAAACTCTTACACCATCAACTATTGAATACATATTATCTCTCCCTTTGTTTTGGTTTTTGAAAGGCCCGTAGGCCCTCCGTTACTTCAGCTCAACCTTGACGTTTTATATACTGTTCTAGGAACTCCACGGCATCCTTGAGGTGCTCTGGATACGAACCCCCAACAGGATACGTATCTGGTGGGAACGATCCTGACTTTTTCTTAACCCAGTAGTGGGCCACCTCAAGACTCCCATCAGGCCAAACCACTATACCCGCCCCTTCAGGGCCTTGGTACTCCCCACTACCCTCTACAGGCAACTGATAGGCCAATTCCCCGTTAGTCCATCGAGTCACCTTAACATCTGAGTCCTGGTACTTCATAATATGTATCACTCCTATTCGATTATCGGGGAGCACAACTCCCCACACTATTAGTATACTACGACGTGTTCAGGATTTCAAGTACCTATCTCAGCTCTCTATCCCAGTTAGCAAAACGCTCAGGATTGGCGTATTCTTCCGCTTCTTTCCGGCTGTTAAAGTACTCCCAGTTACTTCCGTCGTGGACAGGGTGAATAACTGTGTACTGTCCGTTTTGACTCGGAACAATTGTCCAACCGTTGAACCCGTATGAATACGAGTACTTCGACAACGTTCCGAAAGATTCTACATCCGTTTCCCCGTCCGATAGCTCGTAATCCAGAACTATGTCAATTATGTGATCTCGTACATCCTGTACAGTAGGGATTCGCCCGTAAGACTGGAACGCAATGTGTACGTCCTTTTCTCCTGTACGAATATGAGCGGTAAACATGCCATGGTTGTCCTCTGAGAAATACACCTCGCCAGCCGCTTCTACGAAAGCGTCAAATATGACTTGTTTCTCCCGGCGCTTAAGCTCAATAAAGTATTCTTCGTCAGACCGTTTCATAATTGTCTCGGACCATTGTGCTGCGAATGCCATTTTACTCATTTTGTCGATCTCCTTTATTAGTCTATTTCAGACGGGACCCTGGATAACATATAGGATACAAGGTCTAGCGTGGTGTTGGATTGGTCTGGAGTTATGTAGTCCCAGTCAGTACACAGAATTACACTACCCCGCACATTTCCCTTACCGTCCCCAAACCAGTTAGCACCAACGATGGTTATCTTCTCAAAGTGTTTGTCATCGCCTTCGAAAGAAAGATATTTCGAGAGATGTCCAAAGCCCCGCAGGAGCGGTCCCTTGTTTTTCGCCTTTGCATTCTCGTTCAACATCTTGTCGAGTAGCTTACTGCTGATGTCGATACCCTCGTTTACCTTAAGCTTGTTCTTGGAAACGGCGATTACGCTTTTGTCGTCCGTTACTACAAGTATCATCTCTGGGTTGTTGTTCCGTATGGATTCAAAGGTTTCCACCATTTCCTCGGCCTTCTCTTGGAGGAAGTAGTTTTTGTATTTCTTAAGGATAAAGTACTCACCGTTTGTGTACCATTCCATAGGGTCGCCTTCTCTAACCCCAATCTTCCGGCGTAACTCCCTGGGGAGCACAATGCGCCCCAGATCGTCAATACGTCTTATGATTCCAGTAGGTTTGAAGTCCATATTAGCCCACCCACATAAAGCGAACCCGGTTAAAGAAGCTTTCAGCGTGCGCCACCGGAGTGTCCCCTAGGCTGTACAGCTCGTTTAGGAGTGCGTTGAGGGCTTCGCAGTAGGTGTCAAAACCAAGGTCTGTCGGGTCCCCGTCCTTTTTGATCTCATTCTTGAGGTCTTCAAACTTCTGAATGATCTCTTCAAGTTCTTCAGTAACCTCTTCCGGGGATCGGTCTGAATCGAACGAGGACAAACCTTGTTCCCATTCCAGAACTTTCTTGAGTTGTGGGATAGTCCCTCTGAGGACTTTGAGCGCTGACTCGTCGCTTTCGTCCCTGCTCAGATACTCCTTTACGCTTACGCTATGTCTCCACTTAGGCATTATTGTCGTCCTCCAGTTCCCATTCCTTAAGATTTAAGGAAGATAAAGAGTAGTACTCATCAACAGGGTAATTAGGGTGAGACTTCATAAAATCTGGGTTCATAGCGCTAATCCCAAGGTCTTCCCCAGTCTCATCCTCTGTTCTGTAAACCTTTTCCAACGTACCATCCAGATGTTTAATTTTGGAGCCAGCAGAGATTGCTTTCCCTTTTGAGTCCTTGTACCTCGCTTCCTCCTTCATTTCTTTATGTAACTCCCGAAGATAGTCGAATTCAGGACCGCTCGGGATGTAAAATGTTACGATGTCCTTAACAGCAACAGTTACGGAAGCTTCCCCGCCTTCCGCTGTTTCAACGACGACTTCAACGGTTTCCATCTTACGCGGGTCCATATCGAATATCCAGCCTTCTCGCCGCGTCTCCCCATCCATAAACTCAACGTTCATACCCGTACCCAGGTCTTTATACTCCGTTTCCTTCGACACAGCAGATCATCCTTTCTGTTTGTGAGACTGTAACAAAGCTTCGTCTGTAGCTTGGGCAAAGAGATAGAAGTCTTTGAACTCCATAGGCTTGTAACCCTTCGCTTTTGCCTTCCGGTTGTATGTCCTGTATCTCCCGAGGATAAACCCCCAGGATGGGGGGTACTTACGTTTGGGCAATTCAATCTCCCCTTCGTAATAATAAAACCGGGAATTACTCTCCCGGCTCCGTATTCTTGAAATTTATGCGCAATCCTTTATTCTTAGCGGCTTGTTGCATTTGCTTTACTTCCTCCGGGTTCTCCGGCATATAAACCTTCTTCCAGCCTTTTTGTTCGTAATCGTAGGCCATAAGTTGGAACTCCATTTCGCTCATCGTTTGAAGCGGGATTTCGACAAGTTCGTTGTCCAACTTAAGTTGGAGCATAACGTTGTCAACAACCTCCACTTTCTTCCCTAATACCCGCGCTACCATTCGAGCGCCTTTCGGACTTACAAAGTAACCTTTCATAGATGCGACCTCTCTTTCAGTCTCGGTTTAGTTTTGTTATTACTCTTTGAAGTATACTATACGTTAACCCAACAGTCAAGCCTTTTCTTCTGAAAAGAAAAAAGACCCAGTAGGGTCTCATTTCACATCTTGCATCCTATTAAGCTTCTCCTGGAGAGTTCCTTTTCTCCGCTGAAGCTCTCGATACTCCTTGTAGGTCCGCTCGATGATTTCGTGGTAGTCCTTAAAGGAGTTCGATCCGTTACCGTGATGGTTCTTCTTGGCTACGTGTTCGTAGGACTTGGAAGTCCATCGCAACCACAGGAAACGACGGTTTACAACGGTCTCTTTCCAGAGAGTAACGATGTATATGGGTGTCGTTGAGTCCCCAAAGAAGTCAATCCTAGCGAGCATATTTGTTCCATCGTCCATAAGGTAACGCTGTTTCTTCATAACGTTGTACCGTTCGGCCATTACTCCTTACCTCCTACTCGGTCGATTAGCTTTAACGCGGTAGTAATCCAGCATCTCAAGCTCGTCTTCGAAACTATTTCCATCTGTTGTTACGATGCTTCCTGTACCCTCCACAAATTCGTATTGGGTTACGGGCTTACCATCTACCATTACAAATCCCATGTGAAGCTCGACCGCATAACCGTAAGGTATTTTCTTGGGTCCGTATCTGTGAAATACTTCATAAGCCCATTCTGGCCGGGAGATTACATAGTCAAAGAGCGCCTTCTTGCTATGGAAAGAGTAACCGCCCAGAAAAGGCACGTCTCCGGTTCCGTCTTCTTTGTCCTCGATTGTTTGTCTGTCGTTTATAAACAGAAATCCGTCCTTAATCTCGACATTGAACTCTTCGCCACCCCAGTTACAAGTACCCTTTAACTCTTCAGGCGGGTTCGGGTCGAATACCTTGAGTAGTTCCGTGACCATAGGCTGGTTAACACTCTCAAAAGGAATGTAAGCAACGCTAGGTCCTTCGTTGATCTTCCAAACCAGTATTACTTCTGGGTCTCCCAGTCTGTTGAGGAGGTAGTGATCATAAAGCTCCGTCCACTGGGCTTCCGTGAACTCTAGAGCTTCCGAGGAAACAATGTGACCGTCAATCCGCTCTGATTGGTCGAAGTCCTCTGGTACCATATGGGTTAATCCGTTCTCCGCCAGGTGGATTCCAATACTCAGAAGCTCCGGGCCTACAAATTCGTTCCTTACAATTGTGATAGCAATCATTTGCGTTCCTCCTTGCGTCTAAGATTAACCTTCCGTTGTAACATATTTAGTTCAGAGTCGCAGAATCCTTGCGGCCAGTCAGAGAGTTCTCCCTTTTTGTTAAAGGTTAACTCCATACTGTTGAACACGATCTTTACGTTGTCGTGCGGGATTGTTCCTTCAACCACGTGTAATCCAAAGGCTGTGATGAGACCGTCTGTGGACGTGTGGTACTCGGTTACAGTGTTGTAAAGCTCCAAAGCCAACGCTTCGGATTTAAGGTCTGCGTTAGGCGTACCCTCCGCAGAGTATGTTATTGTAATCATTAGTAATCCGTCCTCCCTATTGTAACCTTTTTAATATGGTTTCCAGCTCGGTAAACTTGTGAAGCTCGTATCCCAGGGGATTCCCTGTTCTCTCGTCCTGGAGCTGTACAATAATGCGGCAATCCTCGTCCACATCCTTCTCGGACATCTCGTTGTTCTGTACCTTACGAGCGAGGGAGACCAGATAATAATCTTCCTTCGTGTGTACGGCTACGTTAGCGATATGGTTAGGTTGTATCTTCGGAGCGTACATCATAACCCCATGTCCCGGATACCATCTATAGAGGTGAAAGAACAACGAAGGGTCCAAGCCACTCTCGATCTCAGCACGGGCCAAATCCGCTTCCTTGGAGATTGCTTCCTCAATATTGAGGAGGTCCATCTTTCTACGAGCCGTTTGTTCCTTGAGCTTCTCAGCCGCCGCTCTGAATCCCATATATAACCTCTCCTTTGTTCTCAGTTGGGTTAACTACTCCCTTAGTATAACCGGGAGTACATTATGAGTCAAGCGTTTTCTTCAGGAAAATAAAAAGACCCCGAAGGGCCTTTAAAATGTGAATTCCTCGGGGGTTAACCAACCAATAATAACGTATCCAAACCGCTCCCCAAACTCTCTGGGACCGACCATTCTTTCAAAGGATTTACCGTCCTTACGCAAGATAGCTTTTACAGTACCAGGGCCGTACCCAAGAAGGTTGGGCATTATCGTCGTTTCTCCGTATATTTCCTTACAATATTGTCCTACTTGCTCCCGCGCTTCCCGGGCCAACCTACCTCTGTCCTTAACGTCGGGTACGTCGTTCCAAGAGATTAGTTTGATTTCAGTTTTCATAGTTATCCTTCTCCTTTAGACTCAGTTATGTCGTTCCTTACAGTACTTAGTATACTACGCCTTATTCCAACCGTCAAGTACTTTATATCTGAAAACAGAAAAAACCCCGAAGGGTTTATTCAATCTGAATGTTACAGTACGTTGTTACCGCTCTTTCTCGCCTTTCTTTGCGACATTTCTTCAACCCTGTTTTTCAATCCGGTAATGGCAGAAAAGTCAATATTGGTATCTACTCCGTATTCCTCAAGCCGTTCGAGCGCTTCATTAGCACCGTCCAGCTGCTTCCATATCTTATCCAATTGCTTTTTAGTTAGCTTCAATTTTGGCATTATTCAACCGTCCCTTCAAGGTCCTTTAGAGCGTCATCAAAGGCTTCCTCGTTCTCCAATAAGGACTCAATAGCATCAATGGCTGACTCTATGTGTTCTATACGCGTACCGTAGCTATCAAGTCGCTCTTGGTTAGCGTCCCCAAGCTCCTCGAACCCCTCAAGGCGGTCGATCTTCTCCTGGAGTGAGTCCCGCTTCTCCTCGTAATGCTCCTTTAGGCTCCTCCAAGCTTCTCTGTCGAAGTTTATGGTACTGTGAAGCTCCCGGCCTTTGTCTACTAGCTTCTGCGCTTCCTTATTGTTCATCTTCGGAATCCCCTTCGTTAGAGAAAGGAACCAAGTCCCAGTCATCATTAAGTCCCATAAGCTTCCAACCGCTGTACTGGTAGTAGTGATATACGTCAGAAGTGTCTAACCCTGGGGGGACATCCAGCAGAGGAGCATTAGACAACAGAAGTTCCTCGCCCTCGTCGTGTACGTATGTAAATCCCTTAGCGTACAGCTTTCCTAATTCAACATAAATCTTAGCTTGGTCGTCTGAGTGATAGTGGTTGTAGATAACAGCGACCTTACCGCCCATTTCTAGTTTATCGTATTCAGACACCATAGTTCTGAGGTCTTCGATGAGTACTGAGGTGAATTTCTTGTCTTGCTCCGGTACAAATGTTTCGATTGTGACAGAACCAGATAAGAAATCGAACAAATCCCTATCAACGGTTGCGGTCTGTACGATATCAGTAATCTTTCTGGTCATCAGCGTATGCGTTTCCATACTTAACATCTCCCTTAATCTCTGTTATTGTCGAGCCTTACAAGACTTACTATACTACGACTCAACCCAACGGTCAAGCTTTTTCTTGAAAATAAAAAAGACCCCATTAGGGGCCTATTCGTCAACAAACAGATTATCAAAGCAAGTGTTACAGAAGCCGGATATTAACAGCTCACGTTCCCCGGCGTTGAAATGCGGGAAGGCTTCTTTTACGGAAGCACCATCCTGGTACTTATTCATTTGGTCCCTATTTACCTTCAGTTCAACCTCTTTCTTACACTTAATACATACCTTTACCATAACTCCGAATTTCGCTGTTCTCATGTTTACGACCCTTCCGAACGGTCCGCTTCGACAGTTACTGTTACAAGAGCGTCCTCGGATGCTTCGTCTTTCAGGATATCCCGGACCACATCCCGCATAAGAACAAGGCGTTCATCCAGCTCTTGTTCTGTGAGTCCAGATACGTCCACCGTCTCGATAACAATGGCCTTAACTACGATCTTGCGAATGTCTGGTTTCTTCGTCATTACAATTTCCTCCCGAGTTACATTTTTGTCCGGCTAACTTCACCTTACCGCATACAGCACAGCGTACAAGAACCGGGGCCGAAGTTAGATTCGACTCCGGCACCAACCATTTCCGTCCATACATAAAGGTCACTCCTCTAACATCACATCTATGAACCACATACCCTTGTCTTCCCGTTCCTCCTCGTGTACCTTACAACCTCGTTTCTTGGCGAGGTAGTAGAAGAGGAACCAGTTATAGTCGAGACTTACCTGAGAATCGAATACGTAACGCACAATACCGTCCTTGTTGTGGTGGTTAACCTCTTGGCTCGTGACTACCAGGGCCTCATCGATCTCCTTAACGCAAGCTTCCAGATTACCAGCCATCGACTTCACCCACCCATTTCTGACATTCTTCCTCCGTAGCGCCCTGGAGCGCAGGATGGTCCACTTCTGTTAAAAGCTCAATACCTCTATCGTTTACGTTGATCCACCAGTCCTCGGCATCTAACAGCTCTATGTGTTCCCACTTAATGTAGAATCGGATATAGTGTGTAGCATTCTCCATAGGGTTATTGTTGAACCGATCCCAGATAGCCGCTGTGGGGAACCCTTCCCCATCTGTGTCTACATCGCATTTAGCTCCATCCAAAGCCGTATTAGCGGGAATTATCCGAAGACCAAGAATCTCAACCCGGTCATCCTGGCCAATCATACTCTTCGATTCGAGTTCTACCCACTGCTGTAACAGAGTGAAGTTCCAGTATTCTTGTGAGCGAAGGTTCTCCCGGTGAAAGGCTTCCTCCGTACCGCAAGGGGAGCATACGTAGGTTTTGTTATCGGTACGACTTAGTGCGTTAAGTACCTCCTTTACTTCTAATGCGTTATTCAAACATCTAGGACATAATTTTGCCATATCAGTTTTCCTCCTTCGTTTTGTTGGACCAGATATCAGCGAAACGGTTTAACTTCAGTTGTTGCTCTGAGATTGCCTCTCTTCGCTTGTTAACTTCTGAGTTCGCAAGTTCCTCTTCCAGCCTAGCGTGTTCGGTATTAACGAGTTCTATTATCTTGCTAACCCAAGGAGCATCAGTGAGGTTATCTATCCAACCCCGGTTACCAGCGGAGGTGAAAACCCGTAGGACATCTGTTGGTAAGTTCGGGTTTTTTAGCGTTACGGTTACTACAATACCTTCCCCAGTCCAAGCCACATCAAATTCCGTATCATCGACGGTTACGCTTCCAGTAAGGTTCTTAACTCGCATACGAACCATCTCGATTACCTTACGGGTGAGTTTCTCTTTGTCCATCCGTTCAACGTCTCCTTTAACCTCAGAATTTATCTACAAGCGTAGCATACTATACTTCAAGACAACGGTCAAGCGGTTTTTATGTGAAACAGGACAAAAAGAAAAAAGGCCCTTTTCAGGACCTAATTGCTCAGCGTTTATTGATTCCATCAACTTCGATACCTAGGATAAAGAGCGCTGCCTGGACACCCTTGCGGAAATAGTGTCTTTCCCATTCATTCGATGCAATGGATGCTTCCTCGTAGGCTTCAGCCAGCCGTTTGTGTGGTGTCTTTTCGGTCTCATAACCGTTCACCAATGCTTGTGCTAATGTGAGTACAGGAATCCGGGACACAACTTTGCGCGCATTATGATAACCATAGGGTTGTACTACATCCAGGTGTCTACTAAGGATCAACGTCTCGTTCCATCCTGCTTCTTTCAGTTCGTTTAATGCTTCAGCTTGCTCTTTGGAGATAATCGCTTTTTCGCTCATTTTGTTTTCCTCCGATATATTAAATTAGATTGGACCTAGCTACGCAGACAAAAGTTTACTCAGGAAGTAGAAGAAGCCCCATCCCGAGACTATCACAAGGAATACTACCATACAGACACCGAAGATGAACTCAAGAGGATCTAGCGCCCTCTCGGTTGAAGTATCAAATAGGTTTGGGATGGCGAATATCATAATCCAGCAGAATACCCCACATATTAACGCCAGAACCAGATTAGAGAGCATCGTCTGTTACCCGCACTCCGTTGATAACCGTTCCAATCGGCGGGTACTTCTGGAGGATAAGGTCGTTGAGGTACTTCTCAAGACGCTTATTCCTTGGGCACTCAAAGTGAACGCTCGTATACATATTGTATCCCATATTAATGGAGAACTTATAATCATCGTGTAATACTTCCAGCAAGGCGTTAACGGCTCTCTGGGTGAACTGTTCGACTCCTCTGACTTCCCCGGTTGACTTATTGATCAGGAGGATTCGTTTAGGCTCTTTGTAGGCTGGAAGGATCGCCATAGGGTAACCGTCCAACAGGAGTTGTCCCGTAGCCCGTTCCACCACAATCTCAGATGTTCTACCGAAGAACTCGCCTTGGAAATAGTCGTACTCGTCCAGGTTTACTTCATCCATACGGAACTTCGCTACTCGGATACACTGGAAGCCCTTTGGCTCCAGGAATGCTTTTACTTTTTCGATCATTGTTATCGTCTCCTTTAGACTCTGAGTTATTTGGTATGTATTACTTGCTGTTCCTTTTGCGTTCTTTACGTCTTACCAAAGCAGTATCGATTCTGAAAGCAAGGATACTAGTCACAGCGAGGAAACCCGCACAGATTAGGACAAAAACGAAAGCGCTCATTACTACCATCTCCTTTAGACTCAGTTATGTCGTACCTTACAATAACTACTATACTATACATCAAGACAACAGTCAAGAGGTTTCTTGAAAAACAACAGGTAATTTTTGCACCTTGCGGGAACAAAGAAAAACCCCGCTCTATGAGAACGGAGGTAATGGAACGTATTTAGCGTTTATGATAGAACGTACTTCATTTAGAGCTAGAACACCGATCTGGTCCAGCGTCACATATTGGTCTCCATCCTCAAAAGACTTCAGCAGCCAACATACTTCATCAGCGTCCTCTATACGAATACGGGTTATCGTACCATCTTCGTAGGTTATAACATATTCTCCGGCAGAGTAACCTTTAACGTCTGAGTTATCCGGTCTATAGGCCATTATGCTTCTCCACGTGTTGCAACGATTGTATCTCGGAAGCCGCGGCGTACAGTTGTTTCTGTGCTTCATCGATAATGAACAGTATTGACTCTGGACTCTTATCGTTATCGGCCCTCACAGCGGCTTTCTGGATGGCCATGGAAGCATCGAATAATAATTCAGCAATATGGTCCACTCGTTCTCCCTCCTTCTTCCCGGATAGCTCTGCGTATTTCATATGCCGTATATCCGCTATTTCGTTCTTCATAATATGAAGCTGCTTCTTAACGTCGTGAGTTACATAGTTCCTTGTGCTCTGTAGCTTCTCCTGAAGTTCCGGGATAGTCTTCAGAGCTTCATTAATTTGAATCTTGCGTTCCTTACGTTTCTGGCGTAGTACATCAAGCCCGTAACCGATGAACGCCAATACTGTAAATAGCCCTAGGATGGCGAATACCCCAATTAAAGCGTTAGTACCGATCATACTAATCAACCCTTCCCGAATGTATTGAAGTACAACGATATGGCCAGCAGGATAGCGATTAGGTCGTGTAACGCCTTGGGCGTAACTTCCCCGTACATCATAACCTCCAGCTTAGACCAAGCGACCGTAATCAGTAGGTAGTATAGAACGATGAACACGAGCGGTATAATTACATTGTTCACCAGAACGTCCCAGTTGAGCATCTTAACCCTCCTCTCCTTCGAAGTCTTCTATCGTAGCGTAAGCATCGTCATCCAGAGACTCGCAAGGGCAGCAAGAGTTACAATAAGAATCTCCACAAGGTTCAACGTACAACCCGCAACCCGTACAGACCTCATCTGAAGGATCGTGTAACATCAGTAATCCCTCCTAGCTTCCACGAAGATATCCACGTCAATACATTGGTGGCATAGCTTCTTGACCTCCGCGAACCTCTCGTAGGAGTACTTTATGGGAGTCTTACACTGTTCGCACAGGAGATGTCCCT
>JASKGN010020819.1:0-16941 GCA_030556245.1 Falagria sp. GC000072 | reverse complement strand
AATAAAAGTATGACTTAAATAACAGTTACAAAGTAATGTAACTCTTTTACATTTTACATGTTTATTTCGGCTTTTTCATCAATTTATTTCACATCGCGCATTTTGATTTTGAGCGACCTTCGCGCCTAGCTTAAAAAATACGAGTAACATCAGTTGCAAACCGGAGCAAAGCAAGTGGTATTTTTTAATTGGAAATTTTCGGTTTTGAGCTGCATTTCTTGTCACTGCATACTTGCGATATGCGCGATTGCGAGAGAAACCGAAAGCCCGACAACAAAAAACAAGTAGCGACCATATGTCGCCCGGCTCCTCTCCTCTCGCATTGCACGGACTGGGAAATTAATTATTTATAGTAATTTTTTCCCAATTCCGAGGTGTGCATGTCTCTTCTTAGTCTTTGCGCCGCGACTATTAAAGAGGTGCGCGTTGTGATTTTTCATGTTTATCACGTTCGACAATCCGACAATTTTTAAGCACACCTGAATCGAATTATTTCTAGTTGGGAGTAGATTCTGGAATGTAATTAGAATCACTGCTACTATTTGTTTATGAAATATTTCAGATGACTTAAACAGAGTTGGCTTAAGTTTTCAATTTTCTAGACGTTTTTTTCTACTTCCCAGACAGATTCTCTATTTCTCAGACTTTTTTTTTCTAGTTGCCAGACATTTTCTACTCTTCCCAGACATTTTCCTACACGTTTTCCTGCTTCCTAGTCTTTTTTGTTCTTCCCAAATTTTTTTATACTTCCCAGACGTTTTCTGCTCATGCCAGACATATTCTCCACTTCCCAGATGTATTTTTTAACCTCCCCAATCTTTTTTCTGCAAATAAATCTTCAATTATTGAAAACCCCAAAATATTCAAACACACAAAATGACAGAAAATTTTTAATTTCCTCGTTTTCTGTTAGTAGACTTTCCTGATTTTGAAATTTACAAGCTTTTAAAGTGTTTCATAAGATTAGTATCGTTTTTTTCTATTTCATGGTTATTTATTCGATCGAAAAGTCTTTAGTGCATCTTAAGAACATTCTTCCGAGTGTAACTTTAATAAAATCAAAGCAACATTTGAATAAGAGTGAATAAGTAACTCCCAATTAAGAACTAAATCCTTATCAGAGAAGAATCGTTTGTCGAACAACGAGTTTGCGTGGTGTACCTCCATGGAAATTCGGTGTTTATGTCGTGTTCCAAATTAGTGCAGCGACGACACACGGGTGTCGAACACGTACGCTGACTCTAGTGCCTAATTATGAACAACACGAAGAGAAAAATCAGCTACTAATGTATCCGATTACTAACCACTGAATGGCCGAAACTTTACACGAAAGCTGCGCTGCATTGCTGCTGCTCACGTCGTTACTTAACGTTTAATGAAACACTTTTTGGATCATTAAATGCGTTTTATGTCTTTAAATTATTCAATGCGTGTCTGCGAATACGACTAGCAACTCGTAATTGGGGGCATTAACATCCACATGTCGCCGTAATCAAATTTAATGGAAAATCATGATTGCTTTTCACGAGGATATTTAAAAAATACTTGGAAAGTTTTAGTTTTTGGGAGAAATTTTAATTTTGCAGTTGAAATTTAAGATTTATTTGGGGAATTATTTTAGTCCGTTTCCGAGTCTTTTAACTGTCCGTTAAGAAAATTGCAAGCATTTTTCACAATGCAATCGACATGGACATGTTACACAAGTAACAAGTAAGCAAGTAAGCAAATCATGTTCTTCGTACTCAAGGATTTTAAATCAAATCGACGTACCGATTAATTTTGAGTATCTGCTTTACAGTACCATCTTTTCAACCATGGAATTAATTTTAGAGATTTATATACTTAGTGTCTAGCTAAATTATTATAATTTTCCTGGTTTTATTAAATTTTTGATATTTTTAAATTCGACAATTAATATTTTTATCCAAATTAAATATTCATAATCTTTTCTGTTTCTTTTTTGAATGTCAAGTTATTTTTAGCATATAAATATGTAATTAATTATCAAACATGCCCAAAATAATTAATTACAAACAAATATTTATTTTGGCAATTTGGCAGAGAGGGTATACATGTGGCATTTAGCATTTTGTTTGCGATTCGCGTCCGTCCGGTCAATGAATAAATGTTACGCCGAACTGGAATGAACAACGATAAACACGGACCAGGTACAGATCGATTTGATTAATGCCATCGGTTTTGATTAATGCGCCACTGATATTTGCATCATTCGTTCGAATGTGACGGGCGACCGACCCGAACGCGCGATGCGATCAATTTACGAAAGTGCATCTCGCGTTGGTACTTAAACGATGATCAAACAGCCTTTTCTCCCATGCATTAATTCTGCAGCTGTCTCAAAACTTCATTTCATGCTCATTCGAATTTCTCTAGCCTAAAACTCTTAAAATTTCAAAGGATTAATTTGAGTTTTTTCAAAATCACAAGAATCTATAGCTAAGTCAACTTTAGTGTAATGTTCTGCTCCCATTGATAATAGAAAAGTTCTTAAGGGTGCATTGTATGCAAATAAAACGACATTCTTGCTCTGTACATTGCTACCGTCAAGTTTCTTGAAGAGTTGAAAGTTTCTCAGTAAGAACTTCTTAGCCTATGTCAGAAACACAAAATTTCCAAGTGGATGATGTTTATGCCACACCAGAGAACACTGCTTTCTTTTCTTCTTTACAATAAAAATTTGAAAGTCAAAATTTGGATTTCTTTGTCTTTAGATATAAACTAAAAATCTTTTTGATAACGAGTTTAAGGTTAATTTAAGTGTTACCACTGAAGAATCTATAAAGTAAGTTTTCAGTGTCAAAGAGCAAAGTTTTATGGTTATCTCGTGTGACAAGATTGCATCTGAAGAGCATCAGAGTTCCGCAACTCTTGCGAAATTTATATAAAGTCTTCGTTAGAAAAACTCCAACACGACACGTTTCAGCCACCTACGAAGCGACTCCTTGACTTATCACGCTCTTCATCCAACAGGAAAAGCGAACAAAATTAAAATGAAATCACAAAGTCTTTAAGGAACTCAAGAAGAAAGTATGAAGAGTGTATTCGCATATTTATGATAATCACTGTAATTACCCCGTTACACGAATTACCTTTAGGTTCGGAATGGCCTCCCTCAGCCGCTTACTTACAACTTGTTAACAGAGCACGTTGCACACCATAAAAACAACGGGCGCAACCTAATTAGATTTATTATTTATCGCCGTGTTATTAAATCATTACGGGGGCATTTTTACGATGCGTTTTTATCGATCCGATAACGATAACGACGCTAAAAAGCGCCAAAAACGATTTTTCGTTTGTTTCGAGAAGGAAGAAGAAAGACTCAAGTCTTTTGCAGCTCCTTCGAAGATGTAGAAAGTGATTATGCAGAACATGCCGCGTGCGTGTCTTCACTGTAGCCGCTACTGTCATTAAACGCGATAAATCAGCGCGAAATAATATTACACTCGGATTTTAAGAGTTTTTTGATTTATGTTAAATTCTTGACCTGTTTCTAAGTTTTTAGTCTTATTTAGTCTATTTACAATTATTTCAGATATTAAAATCTTAATAAAATTTAAAATCTTTTAAAAAAATTGTAAGAAGAAGAAATATTATTTTACCGTTGCATTTATTTATTCTCAAGTTGAACGATTGAATGAGTCAAGTGCATCTTCTCAGTATGAAGTGCCCAGAAGTTCAACCCATCAACGTTTTATATAATTCAATGCGCTATTATGCGTGTAGCATACGGATGATGCAGAAGAACTTGGTCCGAGTTCGTCCTGATTGATCGAGTGTATCGAAAGCGGCGCTGCTAATGCTCGCAAAGCGCGTAAAAAGTCCGAAAGGCACGGCATTCAAAAGCACCTCGTTGTTTGACTTTTGACATGGAAAAATCTCGACCACCTACCAATCGATAGACGCCACGCCGCTTTTCTCTTCAGCACGAGCGGCATAGTGTAATTTAATTCCAATTAAAATTGCGAATCTAAAAGCTTAAAGTTGTGTGCTTTAAGCTAACTTAAACTTTACTTAAGATATAGTAAGCTTACTAACTTTAATTTTTTTTGTTGGTTATTCCGTTATTTTAATAATCTTAATTAGGATAAATAATTATATAACAATTTTAAAAGTTTTGTGAGGGCGTTGTTAAACCGTTAACCCCCACTCTAAAGTCTAAACCAATAAAAACTCTTAATTTTTTCCAATTTGGAATTTCTTCTTGGTCATTTGTACTTTGATTTGATTCCGACAACTTGACCGAATGTCAATCATATAAACGTACTTAAGAGAAAAGACTTATGAAAGAGAAGTTATGTGAATTGTTAAAAAGGTTTTGGATACAGTTGCGGTGGCGTCTTTAACATCCGCAGCTACAAATTGACGCTGCAGTGGTATTTAATAACGCAGTCGTCAATTAAACTCGACCGGGTAATAACTCATTGTAGAAGTTTATTATCCGCTGGTTGATGGACACGATCATCGTCATTGATCGCAATGTCGTTATGATGTTTTTATGTCGTATACTTACATTTTTAGCGTTGAATTTCTGCGTTTTTTCTAATACAATTCAAAGAAATGCATTCTGGAATTTTGCACTTTCAAATCATAATTAGCAAATTTATTTTATTACAAAGACAAGGAATATAATAATAATGTTATTCCCACATAATTCATTTGAAAATTTATTGTCTCAATTTCCCATCAGAAATTGCAGTCAAGGGATTTATACCCATTCGGCCGTTACTCCTTTCAGTGCTACTCACGTATATTAAGTATTTATACAACAGCAACAACCAACCCATCTACAAGAAGTTGCAATATTAATCAAACGCGGAATTAAATTTAATTACTCCCATCTTGATGGCATGATGCATCGTGGCATCCCACTTATACCTTTCTGCAAACCGCGATAGGACAAACATGTACTACAAATGTGTGTAAACCCACGAATTCATTATCTAGACATAAAGCTAAAGCTGAAATCAAAATCACCAATCTAGGAGTAAACTACCTAGATACTCAATTTACAATTTATTTAACTCATCGAATAAGTTAATAATTATACAGGATCTTCAGAAATGTTCAAAAATGGCCTTAGATTTTATATAGGCACCCACAACCAAAGACTTGGTAGATTTATCCTCGTGTTTGACTTAGTTGGCGGTGTAGCTGTAGATATATGTACATGAAGAAGTAATTGTGAAATTAATACGTTAGACCAGTTTGCCATCAGCAACTGCAATTGCTATACAAGAACCATGTATCTATCCTCTTTCGCATCTCTTATTTTTCAATTGCATCAGCGAGTATAGTTTAAGTGTTTACACTTAGTGATTATGTTGAGCGTCTTTGCACGCCCAGAATTACTCGTCTCCAGTGGCTTTAGATGCATTTTACTTTAGCATTACCATTGCCAGACAGTAAGCTAAGCACTAACATAGTAAGCACTGCATTAGCTTCTAATGTGGAAAATTAAGCGCATAATTTTAATCCATTGAAACGTGTGTAATGGGCGTGTAAACATTGCAAATTTATTCGCGCATCTTAAAGAATCTTCTAAGATAAAGATAGCTACTACATCTTTTAATATTTATTTCGTTTTGTTGATTTATAAGATTTGATAAGATTCCGTTTTATCAATTACCTTTGATTAGTATTTATTAATGATCTTTTTTAATTTCAGAATTGGAAGGATTCCTGATCCTGAAGCTGTGAAGATGTCACTCGTGTGAACTTATTAGGAAACCCAATAAGTAAGTACAGCAAATTCTATAAAAATAAACAAATAAATAAGACCAGCAAGATGATGTGGGAAAATTTATTTATTTACGACAAGCGTGGACACATTCTCTAAGTAACATTACAAATAACTCAACTCGCATCTTTTTTCTCATCAGTTTATTCGCCATGCTACTGTTTGACTTTTCAATTTTATATTTCTCATCGTTTAGCGTTTTTTATGCAGCTTTTTTCACGTTGTTTATCCTTCTTCTATCTCTTTTTAAGAAGCTGCAAAATTCCCCCTATTCTTCTCGTTCTCGTACAAGAAAAAGAATAAATTTCTTCAGTTCTTTTTAATTCGGTTTACTGTCAGTTTCTTGACGCAGTTGTACATCAGCAAGCTTGGTTCCGCGCACATTTCGCACATAAATCGCCTCACTCGTCGATAATCAATAGAAATAGCAAAAAAAGAAAAAACTCCAAACGATTATCGTTGTTTTTTTCCTGTTGGATGGGTCGAAGAAGTGTCTGCCAAATGAACAAACGTATTTACCGTGCCAGGTGCATTACTACGCGATTTCTGCGACTTTTTGTCGTGTTGCTATGCGTTTATCCACATTTTTATTGCGCGTCATTCTTCTGCGTTTACATCTTCACCAATTAGTGAGGATGCTCGTCCTTGCATCTTTGGATTCTGCTTGCAGATTAAAGTAATAAAATAAGATAACGTTATCAGGTTATTATCTTTTTCAATTGATTCTTTTTTCTGTTTGGGGGAAACTTAAAGAGTTGTTTTTGATTTCTCTTATTTTATTATGATTAATTCATGTTGAAATGGATAAGGATAAGTTGCTTTAAGCAAATCAGTTTTATTTATTTGCAGGATATCAAGAAATGCATTTGTCCATTTGTGCAGTTTCCTTATTCAGAAGTGCAATATATTATCATAATTTATCTAAATATATTACAATCTTTCAACGAATAACTCAATCCATTTTATGAGTGACTTTTAAGGAATTTAATCTACTTTAAGTCTAATTTATTAACATAATCATTAATATTACACTTATTCTGAATTTATTAATATATTTCTTTGCAAAATTTAGAAATTCAAACAATACATTGACAACTATAAATATTTATAAATCTATCAATTATAACATAAATTTATCGATTGACATTAACACTCGAAAGCTTCTAGTTGTTGCTTTCCATCGTCATTAGTTGACATGGGGCAAAAGAGAACATTCGATGTTTCCTAGTTTCTCTTCACTTTGTAAGAAAATCAAGGTGTGCATAGAACTAATCGTAATTCCAATGTTTGTTTACAGACACATCAGTAACACCTTGCAAATTTTATCCTAGTTATCTTATTTATTTTAAACGATTCCTGATTGTTTTCTGTTTTAAATAAATAAATTTCAGTGTATTCAGAGATAGGTAAATTGTTGCTTGATGTCTACCATGAATTTGCGATTATTTCCTTCCTTGTGTTTCATGTAAATTTCAATAGAAATGTTTTATTTATATACATTTGGAAAATCAAGATTTAAATAGAATTAATGGGATGAAAATAAAATAACAAAGGTGTCCTTTTCGAATTCATTGTTTATTTCATTTCGATTTATATATTCTGCGTAAACTTATCAGATAAATTTAAGTTTATTAATTTTAAATACATCTCAATTTAATTTTTCCATTTTACTTTACATTATTAATATAATTTCACTGTTTTTGTTTACATTTGTTTTTGTTGGGCGGTTACTTAATTATTGTTTTTTTTTTAATTTAATTTTCATTAAATCTGTCACATGTAATCTAAATTATTTACATAAATAATAATAACAGTATGTCTAATGTTATTAATAATAATTGTTTGTTTACGCTCTCTATTTTTTACACAATACCATATATAGTATAATTAGTTGTACTTCTTACATAATGATAATAACATTAAAAAATAATAACAGAATATATTAAGAACAAAATCACTCTTTAAGATTTTTTTTCGCTTGGATTTGTAATAGTACTAGTATGTTGTATACTTTGTCACTTGTTACATTTGACTCAATTAATGAAAAGAAATTGTTATATTGATATTTAAGTATGTTACAATCTTATTAGCGTTTTCGTTTCGACTAGGTGGCTAATATCTAAACTTTGGTCACAAACTTGTCTCTTATATTCTAAGATATACATTATATTAATATTGTATAGATTTTATATTCATTTATTTATATACTTCTAAAATAGTAATCAAACAATAATTAGGGGCATTAGTGTTTGATAAGCTTTATAGGATAATACGTTCGTTATCAGGCGTATAAATAATTATACTCTTTTGTTTTAAGAAAATAGAGTAGGACTTTTTTAAGTTTCGTTTTTTTTTAGTTTAGCTAAATTTTCTACGTTTTCCATTACTTATTTTTTAATCTTTACGAAAATTATATTTATGCATCTTTGAAGAATAATTTTAATTAAAAATTAATCTGATAGATCTTCCTCAAATAAACTTTTAGTAACTTTTTTAAAATTATTCTTTCTTTGCAATTTTACATTAAAATACTGCGAGTATTTACAGTCACTTAAGAGTTGGCTGGCTAAATTTGTCTCAATTTTCTAAACTTTCACTTTTATTATCATCTATTATGATCCAGATTTACAGAATAAGCTCATCGAGACATACATAAATCAATTTAAAATTAGTAGATATGTGTCAGTAATCGTTAATATAATTAATTAGTAAGAAACCATGAAAACACCAATTCTAATCAAATCAAAATTCATTCAATTCATTGTCATTTTCTACAAGAAGTAATAACTCACAGAAAAACAGTGATAAAGTAACATCACCAAAATAAAAGTAACATAAAAACAAAATATAGACAATAGTTATAATTTAATTAATTAATATTGTACAATAAGACGTATTCGTCGTTGGTTTGTTTCTTATTAAGATTTAAGCTATATCCGAAGCTGTAGACAATTTATAAGACGAATTGTCACACATTGATCGATTTTCCATTGCCAAAGAAACAGTCTCACCACATTGAAGTTCTTCTAATTCGCTTTCCTCAAGTAGTGGAACTCCTGCAACCAAGAAGTAAAAAAGCCCCTTAGATTTTATCCTCATTTTAGGAATTTAAATTGATGATTCCCCAATTTTAAATTTCAATTTAAACGTATATTATCCCACTTAAATTACCCAAAATACAATCATTAAATCGAGCGGAATAAATTGAATTCGAGTACGAGTGTACGTGTCTCGTGCGGAGAAGAAAATGATGCCTTTTGGACACGCGAGCTTTTCATTTAGTCGACTAAAGCGCCGACATAATGAGCATAATAAGCTGCCGTATACGATGACAAGAAGGATGCTCACATTCTCAGCTCGTATCAGAATCTGGTTAACTTCCTTGACTTGCTTGGCTTACTTACCTTCGGTGTTAAGTACAGAGCTGGTGTCGAAGGACGCAAGACTGCCGCAATGCGCCCTGCACGACGCCGGTTGCGAGCCGCTGTGTGACGACGCCGTGTCGAGCGTGACCGTCGTCGAAATCTCTGACACTGCCATCGTGTCTGTCGAACCCATTGGGTCACCACCTGAACGAGAACTTGCTGTATGTGATGCACTAGAACCAAAAAAGTGCCAATTAAAAATTTGAAACTTTTTGCGCAAAAAATGGCTAATTAAATTTGTAGAGTACACAGTTGGTAAAATAGTAATTCAAGCAAGTAAATAAGTTGGTTACACATCAGATTAATAAAATTTATGATTGATCTGGTTCGAGAAGTATTATGGACGTCGCGCCGGCACACTTTTTACGACTATATAAAGTGTAAACACATATCGAACGTAATAAACTGGCCAATTAATCATTGTTTACAACTAAGGTGTTGGTTTTATTATATACGCCGGAGTTATAAGCATTATAAACGGCGATTGTGTGCATCGAGCTCTGCAAAATCGAAATAAGACTTGAATGATCCTTTGGAGTTTTCAATGCGCAAAGTGTGCGCATTGAATAGTGTCAGCGCGTGCCTCTATCACACTTTATATAGAATATAATATAGACTATAATAACAGCTATCTTTATAATTTTATTCATTCTATTCTCTTAAATAACTACTAAACACAACCTGACACAACTTGCTCATTTTTTGCGCTTTTAAATTTTGCAATACCTCAATCCTCGGATCCAAACGAAATTTTAAGCTTAAAAAAGTAGGTACTTAAAGTTTAAAACGAAAGAACGTTAATAAAAAGCTTAAACATAATTTATGGCGCCTAAATTTTATGAATTACAAAACTGCGCAAGTTGCGCATCTTGCTAATCGGTTTGGTACATACATGCGCAACGCTGCGCACGAATAAAATAAAAAATTCGTTCGTGGTTGTTGGTTGCAACAAGTGCACGGCATAATTTTTGCGTAATAATCATCGAAATGAGTGCTCGAGCATTTTAACAAGATGTACGCCTCGAGTGCCGATGGATACCACTCGCGTTCCATTCCATTCCGTTCTTTAGATTTAGGCTTTTCCTCTCCTTTTTTTATTTCTGAGCTCTTGTTCGTTTTTTTCCCAGTGAAGATATTGACAGCCGTTTAGTGCCCATTAGTCATCTTCGAACTGTGTAATCATCGTCGCCATACGCAATGTCAGAATCTACCTGGTTATTCTGACATTATAGGTATCGCCACACATTTCCCATCTCGTGTTGAATTGTTGCCGATCGGTCAATTATTATAAACGCTTTGAGAGAGTGCGAATGCGTTTTATACAATGTTATAAGGATAAGTATAACTGTCCGAGAGGAAGGATATCGTGTGAAAACTAAAAATCGTTTCATATCAGTTCTCCCATCGGAAATATCTGCATTTGATTGGCCCAGATTTACACAACTATACAGATTGCATTTCGGCGATGCAATTAATGCTTCAATCCAAGCATTAAAATGCATTAAACATAATGAAAACGTCTTAATAGGTTTCGTAATGAAGAAATAACCGCACTGAAACAAAAGTAATAAAATTCGAATTAAAACGCGACCTGCTAAATGTAAGTAAGATAGATCAATAAAAGAAAGGAAGAAAGAAATCATTAATATTGATACGGGCGTTTTTTTTTGGGCGTGCGTGTCGTCGCATATAAGTTTTACTTAAATGACACGGGTGGAAACCCCCTTCGAGCATTGCAACAGTAATAACAATAATTTTCGGTTTTGCTTTTTTATTGCTTCTTTTTTTTTCTTCTGTGCAAAAGATGCAGAGAAGTAAGCATTATCGAGATTATTCATCTTAAACAGAAGCGTAAACGATCTTTAAATTCGAATTCCAATTCAGATTCTGATTCCAATTCGCACAATCGAAATACAGTGCGTAACTCTCTGCTCGACCAAGATCTCAGATACCTTGCTTTAGATAACGATTTTAAAGAGATTTCGAAAGTTTGCTACCAACGCAAAATGAGATAAATAAATTTAGATTTAATCTCTTGCAGAAACTTGGAATAATTCTTCCTTAAATTTGATAACTCTTTAGTTAAGAATACTTGAAACAATTTCTTTCATCATTATCACAGTGTTTAAGTCTTTAATATTGAAAGCAAAACTCGCATTGATAGTGATCTTCATCAAATGGTAAATTTATTCAAATCCGCCAGTATATCATATGCTAGTTATAAGCACCTAGAGGACTCTTTACTCTACTATTTGCAATATATGCAAATAAGTCATTTGATCATCATTTAGAAAATTGTCTTTGGGATTGATAGACACGTTGACGCACATTTCTCACTAGTGGCGTTTTGCCATCCCGCGTGTAAATTACTATTTAAATTTAAATCGCCACTTATGCAGGAACACACGTCTTGCACGCGGTTATTAATTGCCGACATCGGTTATGCGCTTATTTATGACCATCTTTAACAACTTAACAAGTTAATTGCAGATGCGGACGTTGCTGATTTTTTCTTTTTCCATTTGACATTTTTTTATAAATTTGCTCTTCTTTGCACTTTATAATTTTTCCAATTAAAATATTACTTGAAACAAAAAAAAATGAAAATTTAGAATTCAATTTCAAAGAAACAAAAGAAAAAGTTAATAGGATATCAGTTGAGCTAAGTAATATCCATATACATACTTAGAGTTAACATACGAATGAAGAACTGACTTCTTCGTGATCAAAGAAGTGTGTTATTAGCCATGAAAGTAAACGCGCAATATGAATAATTTGGCGTCGTCTCGGGCTATTATTTGTTTTTTCGTGAGGAGCATGAGGTCAACCCCTTGAACCCCAAACGACGGTCGTGTCGGCGCCCCCTTCGCGAGTCTCATGTTTTATGTTCTTTCGTGTTGTGCATTCGCGCCCATCCCACCATTGTCTTTCCTCAAAGTCTAGTCTTCAAGACGTTTACTTTTGTTTGGCTTCATATGTGTCTCTACTCTGGTGCTTTTTGTCATCTTTTTGTATAGCTAGAGCTTTCCTCTCATGGACATGAATATGATAACAATAACTCTAAAAAAACACACAAACGTGAGATGGGCAGAGATCATAATGGATTTTGAATATTTCTTCCCATAACAAAAACAATAGACTTCTCAAAAACCTTTAAAGAAATAATTAATTAACAAAGTAAATTTTGATCAAGCGGCAAACTCGAAATCAAAAGCAATGCTTTCATCTGCGCCTCACGTGCGCACTGCGCATTTCCGATCCGTAATTGCCGCATTAATTAACGCAAAACGGCTCGGCTTGCGTGCCGTTTCACAATATCATAATTTCAGTTTCGCGCTACATGCGCCGCATAAATAACATCACTTAAACTTTTCCCAAGTTTGCGTCCTTCTCGATATAAGTATTCGTACTGATATCCTTTCGCGAAATCCAATTCGCATCGCGGCATCGATGATACGAAAAAATCATCATCGCCGAAATGATTATAACTCCCCTGTGGCGATCGACAAGTGCTTGCATTGTATCCAGCGCGCTAAATGGATCGAAATGAGAAACCCGCTAAAGAATCACTTACAACGATCCTTGGCGGGTGAAGAGCATGTTCTCGGGATTCGGCGAGTTCCGCGACCTCCTGCCGGCTAATGAGGGCCATGGGGGTCGTTGAAGGCGCGCCGATTGCACTCCGACTCCGCCGCGTTCTCTGGTGGCCTCTTCGTATGTTGGTAAACCAGACTATAACAGAAAAATGCATGATTTTTTAATAATTAATGAGATTTTTGAGGAAGTAAGGATTTGAAGATAACATCATTGGTGTAGGTTGTTATTAGAAATAAATAAATGTCGGTAGAATAAGATTTTAGCAATTTCGTTGCGCGCCAATGAGCCGATCTGTGTTTATACTGTTTATTTACGCGATGCCAGTCGTTTAATATTTAATGGAGTAATTTGATCGCACGTTTCTGATGCGGATCGCTTCTTCATATCGATAATCCTCCTCTCTTGTGGGATAATAAGCATCATGGTTCAGATCAAATTGTAGGAATGAATTCGGCCCGAGGCGAAATCGTGAGTCGTTTTTGTCCCTTTGAGCTCAACATCTAATAATAATAATAATAAATCACTATATTGGTCGATAGACTCCATGGTGCCAACTAAGTTGTATTTAACTTGTGAATTATTGAGAATCGTGAAAAAGTACCGAAAAATGGCACTTGACTCAAGGCGTAAAATATTATAATAACAATACGAGTTTTTTTATGTTACCGTTACAACTTGAAGAACAAAATTTTATTCTATGAATAAATTGTCACACATAATTACAGATTTTAATGTCTTAATATTGAGACATTGTATGCGCAATTGATGAAGCGATGAAGTTTCGCTTCTCGATAATAATAATTGTATATTACAAAAGGCAACGCCGTTTGTTATTACATCGCCCTTTGAACTTCCATCGAGACGACCACGGCGGGCGGCAAGTCGTCACACGTGTGATGGCAATTAGGAACTGATTATATAGGTACATGTAAAAGAACCAAAGCTATCATCAAATAAACCAACGTTTTACGTCAATCGTGAGGAAACAATCGGTCATTAAGAAGATTATCAACTTTTTTTTGACCACACAAAATTCTGTAATTCTTAAAAGTTGAGAAAAACATCCATTGTCTTAATAATTCGACACATGAAATATACCTAAGATGTAAGAAGAATGATGTCCAAGAAACCAAGAAAAGCGCAGTATCAATCACTCAGTTTCACGACTGAAGAGTTGTTACTACCTCGTCCCGAATTAATTTATTACACCGACGTCGTCGAAAGTGCGAAGCGATATCGACGACGATTAATAATTGAATCGATATTTCGGCATGATGTACGTACATCTCGTCGTTCCATCAATTCCAAAAGAAGAACAAAACGCTGCGAGTACAATGAAATTGATTTCTTTTCACCACGCAACTGCCAGCTGTATTCCATCGACACTTATTTGTTCTTATTAACGCCGCATTGTGTGAAGAAGTTCGGCTCACTTATCGAATCTGAATTCTTAATAAATACGCAACCATACGGGTTGGTTGGTAACGCATAATATAAGATGGAGTATCCTTGCGTTTGCCTTTGGCAGCTAACTTTCTTGACTGGCATTACATAATATAAAAAACAAGAAGATATTCTGCTGTGCCCTCGTCTGATTAAATTTAAATTACAATTACCTTGTTTAATTAACTAGTAAATTAAGCGTGTTAGAGTGATAAATTTGCGAGATCCACCATTACATATTACACGCCTTAGATGCTCTAATGGAAGTTTGTGTAAGTGCATTTTAATTCATCAACGATATTAAATTACTTCTTGAATTAACAAGATTTGTAACTACAGGAAGATGGGACGTCGTTGAATATTCTAACATGCATCATATCTTTAATATTCATCATGTTTTGCATATTGTCGTTTTGACCAATTATACACATCAGATGTGTAATTAAAACCAATGCAATTTTACAGTTGAAAACTTCGCTTGTTCTTGACGTATTCTCACATTCCACAAATTTCAATTGCACCTCTTCATACTTTCCCATCCTGCAAATATGGCAAAACAATCAACACAACTCGTTCGGTTTCAGTTAGGTGATATTACACTGTATTTTCAGTTGTAAATTTATTTGGCTACAATTTGCACGTATGAAAAATTACCAGAGTACCTTTTAGCACCGAAACGTTAAAAACTTCGGAGAACTCTTTCGCAAAGAAACCGCAAAAACAAAAGCAATCCAAGCATCGCGTCTTTAAGATTAAATTAAATGAATTGTTAAATGTCATGGAGCAATTTCATAATTGCGATTTGTTTGTGTTGTGCGTCACCGACTTGCATTCTTATCGAATGCTTGGTGCGCTCGTGTCCCCAAAACAAAATAATCAATTAAAGGATTTTTCGGCTTGCATGATAATTACATAGGAATTCGCCCCAATTTTTTGAATCGTCATTATAAAATTTTTAGCGGTTAGCAGGTCCAATGCGACTTTTACACAAAGCAAATTGTCCTTGTTATCAAGATGTAAATATGAATTTCATATTTGTAACATTATGTAATTATGTCAAGAGTGGTTGATCATATGCCAATCGCTAATTGAAAGCAGAGCAGAACACGGTGGCGCTTAGAATTGCGTCTGCTGTTAATGTAAATCTCAAGAGTGTTTTTGCTCTCGCATTTGTTTGTTTGTTTATTTATTGAGCAAGCGATCTCTCGAGGTGGAAAGTAGCGGAATAATTTCGAATCGGCGAAGTGCTCTATTAGCGGCTATCAATAATAATTATGGGAGCGCAAACTAGGCAAACATCTTCCCTATAAGGAATTCGTTTTTCTGTACCACGGCCGCGACTGTGGCTCGAGACGTAATCCGGCCGCCGCAATGATTCTAATCAGATAGCGTGTGAATGTTTGTTTCGCATGCCCAATACAGAGAGTGCCAAAAGCATCGACGCGACAGCAAACGACACCGTCTGCAGACAGATTTGTATAACACGTACGTCACATACGCCACATTTCATTTTTTACTTTCATATTTCGTTTGCTTCGACTTGTTGTTATCAGGTGTAATTATCAATCTCAAATATTGAAGGCTTGATGTCCAGGGCGCCAATGTTCAGACTTTTAGTGCTTTATATGGACATCATTATGCGTGTCAGATTTGCTTTTTGTCAGTTGGTAAATTGATTTCTAAATCTACAATTATCCTGTTGTTTTACCTGGCCAACTTGCATCCCATCAGCAAAAGCTATCAAAGCTAATCGATCAGGAGCATGAAGTAAACTTGCATGATCTGTAAGATCAGATCTGGGTACAGGTGGTGGTATAGCTACTGTTCTCGACAGTGGTTTTCGTTTCCTACAAACGATTACCAAACAAGCAACGACCAGAATTAGTAATACTGCTGCTCCTGTGGCAAGGGAGAAGATGATTGGTTCTCCTCCATTTGTTTCGACTAAAAATTAAATTCTGAATTAGAAATGGTTCAAAAATAATTATTTTTTAAATTCTATACTCACGGTAGTAATATCGTTGTTTAATTTTACAAATTGGTGGTTCCATCGGTGTCCAACAACCACTCGAAGAACAGTTTAACAAAATGTTGCCTTTTAATTCATATTCTGGGATGCATTCGTATGTTACTTTTGTGTTGAGAGGATAACGACACTTTTCTGTTGCTGTAGATGATATGATGAGTGGTGTGCCCATTGATACAATTGGTGGACAATGGCATTCATTAGCTAATTCTGAAAATTGAAAATTTAGTTTTGGAAAATTGACAAAATTTGTTGTATTGTTCTTACCACAATTTGGAGGCATCCCTAGCCATTTTCCTTCCAAACATCTCATTTTCGAAGGCTCACAAGGATTATTAGCATTGCGATATCTCGGTAAACAATTGAACTCCACCTCGGTGCCGGAAATCACCATATCATCAATTCGATTCCCAGCAACGATTCTGCTCGTTGCATGAGGATAACTTTCTGGTAATGGGCAATTTGACTCATCTGCAAAAATAAAAATACAAAACTTAAAAATCCAGCTTTATTTATATTTTGCAATTGTATCAAAATCATCAGTTCATTGTATCCTCCAGAAATTTTTGTAGTTCTGCCTCATCTGAATAATGATAATAACGATAAAGACATGTCGTGAAACGCATCACAACACACAATCGTCGGCGGCCGCGTGTGAATGCAACAATTAAATGATAGTAATGAACTTG
>JASKGN010020775.1:0-17710 GCA_030556245.1 Falagria sp. GC000072 | reverse complement strand
AGGGTGGTCCGCGGACCCCTGGGGGTCCGCAGCAAAGTTCAGGGGGTCCGCGGAATATAATACTCTTTACATATTTATTTTTTCTATGATGCAAACTGTTATTTTAAAACATAAAAAAACTTAAAAAAAGGTAAATTATTTTTGAGGGGTCCAAAAAATTTTAGACAATACATAAGGGGTCCGCGACAAAATAAGTTTGGGAACCCCTGCTCTAATCCAACTATAAAACTTAATGCGCGATAAGATTTAAAAAAAATGGAGAAAACAACAAAATTATTTGTTTTGATCAATTCGAATTTTGCGCTAGGTTTAAAGAAATTTCATGGATACAGAAAATTTTGTTAAGATGCGCAACTGATAGTAACTGAGAAACAATTTATGGTGGGTAATGATTTAACGTTACCAGCCCTGATTTTGATTTATTCCATGATCAAACGAGGAATATTAACGACATCTTTCTCATAGATTTTGCGCCACTTAAGCTGTAACGCTATTTTACATGCAGTTGCGCATCTTGACAAAACTTTCTTTATCTATGGAAATTCCTAAAAAGCGATTTGAAAAATAGGCAACCCTTTAATCCATCTATAAAACTTAATGCGCGATAAGATTTTTAAAAAATTGAGAAAGACAACAAAATTATTGGTTTGATCAATTTGAATTTTGCGCTAGGTTTATAGTAATTCCATGGATACAGAAAATTTTGTTAAGATTCGCAATTGATAGTAACTGAGATACAACCTATGGTGGAGAATGATTTAACGTTGCCAGCCCTGATTTTGATAAATTCTATGATAAAACGAGGATTATTAACGACATCTTTCTCAAAGATTTTGAACCAAATCAACCCCAACGCTATTTTACTTATAGTTGCGCATCTTGACAAAACTTTCTTTATCTATGGTAATTCCTAAAAAGCGATTTGAAAAATCGGCAATCATCTAATCCTACTATAAAACTTAATGCGCGATAAGATTTTTAAAAAATTGAGAAAGACAACAAATTTATTTTATTTGATTATTTCGAAATTTGCGCTAGTTTAAAGTAATTCCATAGATAAAAATTTTTTTGTTAAGATGCGCAACTGATAGTAACTGAGAAACAATTTATGGTGGGGAATGATTTAACGTTGAGAGCCCTGATTTTGATCTATTCCATGATAAAACGACGATTATTAACGACATCTTTCTCATATATTTTGAGCCACTTAAGCCGTAACGCTATTTTACATACAGTTGCACATCTTGACAAAACTTTCTTTATCTATGGTAATTCCTAAAAAGCGATTTGAAAAAAGGCAACCCTTTAATCCAACTATAAAAATAAAAAATCCGTCACGTTTCACTCTCACTTAATGCGCGATAAGATTTTTATCGCAAATCTCCATTCGCACAGCCTCAACTTTATTGCTAGGAATTAAACTACAAGTACGAAAAGTTGCCTACATTTTCTAAAAACATATCATTGGTATCATTCGTTCCGCTTGAAAGTTGAGTTTATTGCAGTTTGAGGTTTGCCAAGTGTTCGATTTGACTCCATCGAATATATTATTTTTTATTTATTGTTTTTATTATCCAGAGAAATATTTTAAAATATCTTTTCGTTTCTTGCCTTTTTTATGGATACTATATATTTTTGCCACAATAATAAATCAAGCTGTTACATTGGGGATGTTATTACGCGCTGACGACGATAAATCACCTTTTATTTCGAGCTGCTATTACTTCATGCTCAGACGTTCGTTTTCGCTATCGTTTACTTCCGGTTTTAACTGGATGAATCTTTAGCGTATGTTGAATTGAAATTTTACAAAAATTGGGAGGAGCCAAGAGTAGGAATGTAATTAATTACAGAATATATGTAACCCAATGTACATGATTTTGATCATGCAGGTACGTGTTGTATTAATTACTTAAAGAAAAAGTGATTTGGGAAACTTGTGGAATTTCGAATTTGAAATTCTGTTAGTTTTTGTCATGCATAAAATTAATCCGCTATATATTATTTAGGTTTGTTACTTTGGTCTTTTCATCTATGTTTGACGAAAGGGAGAAGGGAAATAATATGAAGGTACTGAGTTTATTACATGTCATCAGCATGAAAGACGTGTCACATGTTTATCACAAGAAACCGAGTGACGAGATGAGAGAGGAGAAGAAAAGCGCCAGTATATTACACCAAAAATAATTTTCCCTTTTTCGTTGGGCAAACAAGCTATGCACGCGTGACAAAAATTCCTTTAAAAATCCCTTTAAAAATGACATATACCATACCATCTCCGTACCTGTATCATTGGCATGAAATAATGACACGATAACAATGCCTTGTCCTCTTTTCTTTATGCCATTCTTCTTCCTCTCGTCCTTTTCATGATACTTTAGTAAAAAAAGCTGAAGAAAAAGAAATATTAGATATGAGAGTTCTTCTTGTTTGATAAAATTACTTAATTTTTCTTCGTTGGATTTTATGCTTTTCTTTTGAAACTTTTAGAGGTTATAACAGTACGTAAGTAACGCCATCTAAAGAAGCGGGTGTAAAGAAGAAACAGATGGTTTGTTACTCGGATAATAAGTAACTTCTCCTTATGATATAAAGTTATAAATAAGGGCATTATTATTTGGGACGAGACTAAGGAGTCAAGAGCTGCGAATATAAAGAAAAAGCGAGGAAGGACGACCATGATTGTCCTGATGAAAATGTGACTACTTGAAAATGCACTTTAGTGACAATGTCTTTCTTTTCGTTAGATAAAAAACCTCAAGTTTCAGATTTTTTCAGAGACGGCTTAAGTAATTTAAAATTTCAAAAAAAATCTAACTCCAATGTTGACTTTTCAATGTTGACTTTTAACTTTCCTCCTAAATATCAAAACTTTCCTTTTGACGCGGGGTAAACAAGCGAAGAAATCAACCCAACAAAACGGTGTCACTGCCGTCCTTCGGTACCGCCTCCACCATGCGCGAAACGATTCACAACATAAGTTTGTCTTGTAACTATCGTGCTCTATCGCTACTTCCACATTCTCCAACATTGCGAATAAATAAAACACTTTCCACTTTAGTCGTTTTCATAATTCCTCCAACTTTCTTCAACCTTGACATTTCCAAAAACACAAAAATCATCAATTTTTCAATCACTCGGTATATAAACTTCCTTATTTCCT
This sequence comes from Falagria sp. GC000072, assembly GCA_030556245.1. NCBI lineage: Eukaryota > Metazoa > Arthropoda > Insecta > Coleoptera > Staphylinidae > Falagria > Falagria sp. GC000072. Next base: position 14,547 of record JASKGN010020775.1, on the reverse strand, counting down.
TCCTTATTTTTAACAATTCAATAATCTTAATAAAGTTCAAGACATCAAAGCTCAAAGTTGATTTCGTCCAGAGTCCAGTGAGTAAAGCTCAGTGATTTGGGTTGCCGAAGGCGTTCAGAGTTGAGCGAAGCAGAGAAATAAAGGCAACAACGGTAGTAGTACCTCCAACATCGCGCGAACTACCCCTAATGCGTATTACGTACGGCAGCATGACCTCCGAGATGGAGAGGCAGCAGTGGCGGCGGCGGCGGTGGAATTAAACGTAATCTAGCGCGTGCATGCCTCGATGAATTTAGCAAATGTGAGCTTTTCACTCATAGGATACTCGCTGGATGTACTTTTCCCAGCTCTTCATGTGGAACGCGAGTTTGTTGTCGGTTGCAACTCAAAGAATATAATAATGCTTAGTATGCTACTTTTATAACTCATCCTGCACGTTTGGTTGTCTAACTTTCGTTACGTTGTTATTATTACATCATATTTTAAACTGTAGTAATTCAAAAGTTTGTTTTTCAATTTATTACTGAATTAGTTTATAGGTTAGGTTAAGGTGTAATATATTTTTTTCTAGTCGTTCAACAGTTGTCAGTAAACCAGTTTAGGTAAAGCAAAGAAAACCGTAAAGGAAATTTATGTGGGCGGTCGCGTGATCCGGTGCATGTAAGTAGATGTAAGTGGAAAACTTAGTCTTTTCTTAACGAATGTCAAACATTCTTGCGAGTGCGCCCACGGTAATTTATTTGACTAATTCAAGCGCGCGAAATTACTCCACAGTTGCAATCAAAACTAAAAGCATGCTTCTTGGATGGTTCGGTGGGTGTGGGAGGGAGGGGGGATGAAAACGATGAGAAATGAAATAATGAGAAAGGATGAGAGAAAAGATATGTAGAGGAAAACAATATAAATGCACGAAGGGGGAGATGTAAGATGTAATAAGGATGGGGGGAATCTCAATAAGACAGAGATAGAGAGAGAGAGAAAGAGAAGGATAGTTAGTATTATATCCCATAAAAATAATGATATGTGCTTTGAGATAGCGCTAGCATTGGTGCAAGTGGTTTTGGTTGTTACGTTGGGGGGAAATGATGATTGATAGCGTTCATTTTCACGTAGAACTTTCATCATCAAGTTTCCAATCTCGTTGCAAACGCAAATAAAATTACGTTTTCCTTCCTTTCCTAAAAGATATTCTTTTGAAAAGGTTAATTCAACATAGATTTAAGTTGTTAGTTCGTTCCGCTAGTATCTACTAGATGTCGCATAAAACTAAAAAGGGGGCAAGAAATAGAAACGAAGAGTTATAACTCACTGTAGGGGGAAACCCAAATCTCATAAAGATTACAACAAAAGTGTGTTTGTTAGTCTTTTAGTTTTTCCGTTCTTGGCAAGTTGGTTTCCCCAGGCGCAGGACTTATAAATGAGTTGCGCCCAAGCAAACAGGATGCAACTGTGCAGATTATGTAGAGAAGTTACCTCCACCTCTCGTTCTTAACACCCGCGTGATGAAGATGTTGGAAATGACTGGCGGCAGTCGAAAAGCCGGAGGAAGGAAACGCGAAAGTTAAGAAGTTTGTAGGATTTTTGCAATTTTGCGACTTCGTGCGAAGACGATTAGTTCCGTCTCTTCGATCGCCATTTTTTTTTCCTTTTTTTTTTGTTTGCACTTCAAATATTTGATTGAAATATGATGGAAGAAATTTAATAATAAATTCAAAGAACTAAATAAACTTGTAAGTTGTCAAAAGTGTCTTCCACTAGTGTAGTGAAGATGGCGTCTTCCGTCTCTTCAATCGCCATTTTTTTTCTTTTCCTTTTTTTGTTTGCAGTTCAAATATTTGATTGAAATATGATGGAATAAATTTAATAATAAATTCAAAGAACTAAATAAACTTGTAAGTTGTCAAAAATGTCTTCCGCTAGTATAGTGAAGATGGCGTCTTCCGTCTCTTCGATCGCCATCTTTTTTTTTTTCCTTTTTTTGTTTGCAGTTCAAATATTTGATTGAAATATGATGGAATAAATTTAATAATAAATTCAAAGAACTAAATAAACTTGTAAGTTGTCAAAAATGTCTTCCGCTAGTGCAGTAAAGATGGCGTCTTCCGTCTGTTCAATCGCCATTTTTTTCCTTTTCCTTTTTTTGTTTGCAGTTCAAATATTTGATTGAAATACGATGGAATAAATTTAATAATAAATTCAAAGAACTAAATAAACTTGTAAGTTGTCAAAAATGTCTTCCGCTAGTGTAGTGAAGATGGCGTCGTGATTGACACACATGTGAATTGTGAGCGTCGTGAAAAAAAGATCATAAATCTTGCAAAGTGGAAAGTATCCTTTCGGTTTGCTGGGGAAGTTTTTCTTCTTACTCGAATGTAACTCACGTTACTTACACTATGTGCGGCCTCAAAGGGCTAATCTTGGACTTGCTGTTGGGTGAAAGTCAGCGACGTGCTTTCCTGCCATGCGAGAAGAGCAAGTTTTATAGCCGTCGAAGTTTTCTGTATCAACTTAAAGGGTTTTATACTCGCTGAAAGTCCTGATTGAACTTTATTCACACCCTTATGCAATAAAATCGTCCTTAAAGTTTACAAATCATCGCCTTCAAACTTTATTTGGGTTTATCTCAAATTATTCTTAAGTAACTTTACTTAAAATGTATTTAAAACTATTACATTTATAATATCTAGATCTTCTTAGGGAAATTACTAAAAACAAAGGAAAAAAGTAGAAAAAAAAAGAAGGAAAGAAGAAGGGAAGCATTAAAGTTGGAGAATTTACGAGCGTGCAGGTACGCAAAGACAAGTCATAAAAATAAACGTTACCTCGTGCGATAGTATAGCCTACAGGTGGCGATGCATGCTGTCTTAGCTAGCCACCAACAGCCAACGGCGACGTTGTGGTGTTCGTACATCCCTTGCATTATTTATCCGATGAATATTTCAACAGTCCCAAAGTCGCCTTTCATAGCTATACCGACGTTTTTCTTGTCAAATTATTTCCAAAGCTCGAAGCTATCAGATTACAGTTTCCTCTATCTAATACTTTATTTTTCTTCGCGCCATCTATGAATATATAATGAAAACAATACATTAATATAAGATCAAGTCGGACTACCAAAAAGTTGTAAAAATTCTAAATTTAGATCAAAAGGAAAAGATTACTTTTTGATCCTATAAGTTGCGTTTTCATGGTGGCGTCGTAGGCGTGACAGATTCAAAATTTTCAACCAATAGGAAACGAGCATCTATACCGTGGTACTACAACAAGACAAAATCCTCGCTTTCTATTGTTTGAAAATTTTGCGCCTGTCACGCCTACGACGCCACCAAGAAAACGGATCTAATAAATTTCGTAAAGATACTAGAACTAGTCGGTAGTTGTTGATAGATTGCCAATCTTAAAAGGAAAAACTTGTTAATATCTTGCAATAAAATTAAAAGACGTTCATGTCATCCGGTGGAAAGGATAGAACTTCCTGTGGGGCTGGTGGGTTGCCATAAGAAGATGGTGGTATAGTAAGTATTTGTATTTATGGTCGAGCTTAAAGGCATTGTGTATTGAGTCAGGATAAGCAGCCGAGTAAGCGGACCCAGTGAGACATTTATTCTCGGCCGGGCGCGAGTCCAAGACGTTGCCGCCACCGCTGCCACCGAGCATTGAGACGACCGCAGCCCATTCGTCGATGTTTATGGTGATCCCGCGGCCTTCGCCTTGCTTACTTCCTTACACACGCACGCAGATTATATTACAGCATGTTGGAAAATTCAACTATATACCCTCACATACTTCATCCCTTTACATACAACCCTAACAAATATAAACTTTGATTGTGATATTATTTGACACGTAATAAATTGATTTTAATATTTATGACTTTTTTAAATTAATTTGATTATTTATGACTTCTTAAAATTAATTTGATTATTTATAACTTCTTAAAATTAATTTTTTTTCTTACAAGTAACGCCATCTATTTTATTCAAATGAATAAATTTTTATGCAACCGTGAATATTTTAAGGTTATGAAAAGAAAGCAGTTTCTTTGAAAGAGGTATTAATAAAGCACTATCGTCTCGAGTCAGAGGTCGAGAGGCGGCAAACGCTGGCGGCTTCGAGCGTACATTAAATGATGTTAATATAAAATATATTACAACCCGCTCTTAAGATCGACACAGTATTGCAGGTTGCATACTGCGCACACATGTTTTATTCAAGTTGGCTTTCGCCGCTCCCGTTTTCCTCATCAAACATTTTGCATTTCGCTTCGCTTTAGTTCGCTTTCATTCTGATCGCAAATGGAAACTATTTACTATTTCTATTAGAAAGGGAGGGATTTCATGCGAATGTTTGATTTAGAAATTAATCATTGAATTATAATTATTATATTAGAATTTGCTCGAATCATTAAAATAAAACTAGGAATCACAGCTTTGGATTCGGAACAATGGCTATTAAAATAAAGCGTGGTCGTTCTACATTTTAAGCAGGAAATTGTGCTGCAAGCGAGATCAACGGTTTGTGAAATTCTGCCATTTTCTTAGTCGCATGCGCCATAAACCCAAAAACCTACTAAGGATTAATGAACCTACGAAAGTCCTTTTTGGAATTCCCACTTATTTTGGTTATTTCCGTGTTATTAGTGCTTTTCCTGTGGTGCACCGGCGAATATTTTACACGACATAAAACAGCTTCATGTCTTGTCATCATCTTAGACTGCAGGTAGTTTTATCGTCCTCGGGACATTTAAACGGCTCTTAGAATTTCGCCATGCACCATAAATTCTGATTGAAAATAAAATTTTAAAACATTTTATTTCGATGAAAATTTAATTCGCTGCTTAAATTCTTGATGCATTTTCATGCTGGTTGCTGCATGCATTAATTTGGAAATGTGAGTGAAACCTTTAAAGGTGGTTGGAAACAGTACGATGGGAGTTCCTCAGTTGCCACATAGTTTTCCGCGGCGTTTAACCAAAACCTACAATTTCGCTATTTAAGTCGTGTGTTAGCAGGTGCATCGGCATGCATCTCAAGTGCCACGGCGGCGTGTTGTGATAATTACAAAACCACCGCCTCCGCTACTACATTGTAGCAACAAGAATTAAGTGCGACGTGCATTACGTGCGTTTCGTCGTTTGTGGCTTCTGAAATTTATTCGTTTTGTTGCTAATACTATTATACATTTCCTTTTTTGGATTTAACATTTTCTTTTTTAGATTTATACAGTGCAGGCTGGATAATTTGCTACCGACCCAACTATGACTTAAAATTTGAAATTTAAAATTTTAAAACTATTTATAATAATTGCAAGAGTTAATCTTGGTTATTTGGAATCAGAATAAAAATCAGTAGAATTTGGAAATTTTGTATAGAAAAATTCCTAGGCTTTTGATTCATTGCTACCGGCCCAACTATCACTTCGTAAGATTAAAACTTCACGAAAAGATTTTTAAAATTTTTAGTTTCAAAACAAAACTAAGAAAATATAGCGCGATATATTTATATAAAAAAATTTTTTAAATAAAATCAACTTTACATTTAACAGTGTTCGAACCCCATTCTAATAAATTTCCTAAAATAAATTTTTTTGATACAAAAAAATTGATTAAAACTATATTTTTATATATATAACATTTTATCACAAATATGAAACTAAAAGCATAAAAATAATACTAATAATAAAAAAAAGCAGAAATAAGAAGCAGAACTTGATGATTGTGGAGGTTATAGTAACATTGCTAGCGTTAGTGTTACCAAACCACCCCTGAGAACAACACATAACCACCAAAAAGAAAATAGTAATAGTATCAAACATATTGTAGGGTGACCTCGCAACATTTTCCAAAGTCATTCCAGAATTAGGAACAAAACAAGTGAGTATATGTTTGTAGGCAGTAGTAAACTCTTTTCTCATGGGGGGAATGGAGAAATTGTCCGTTTAGATTTTATCACGGTAGTACAGTCAGTTTCAGGAAAACAGCAAGGCAACAAGCACCATTTCATTTTGGGATATGTTCACCGACATGTTCGTCAACATTGCCGCCTCCCATCACATCAACCTCAATGTTTTCAATACCATGAAGCATGGCAAATGTCGATTTGCTCCAGAACGAAAAAAAAATAAAAGAAATGAAATGAAAGCGAAACAAAACAAAAGAAAAGTAAAGAAAAGATAATATGCAGTTATTTAGTTTTGGGGCCAGAGAGGCGGCAAAAAGCAGACTGATTTCTATAAATAGGCTGGAAATGTACGTGTATCTACATAAGAATTCATCATATATAGAAAGAGACTCATCATACATAAAGCTTTTTGTGTTTGTCTCGCAAACATTCGGGGGCGGCACGAAAGTTCGCATCAGCACTAAACTAAAATACAACTGGCATACTAACCGAGAGAGAAAAGGTCCAATACTGCACGTCGCACAAAGTCCGCAGGACCGAAAATCCTTTTCAACAGGAAACGGAAACATCCCTTGTACACTTGTGTTTTCGGTGTAAACACCCCTCTATCGATTTAATCATCAATTTCTTCTCAACGGTCCGAAGACTGAAGACCGATCCATAACTCCTTGACGTTTGTTGACGGAAACAAGCTGCAAACAATCTTTTGCGGACGGAACAAACCCTTATTCGGTTTAAGATGAAAATTCTAACCTAATCTAATTTAACCTTGAAAAAATTGTAAAGTTTTTTGTTTTTCTTGTTTAAAATTATTCTTGATGCTCAACCTAACCTAACTTATCCTAACCTAACCTAACTTAACCTAATCTAACCTAAAAAAATTTTAAACTTTTCAGAGTTTTTCATGTTTTAAATTATTTGCTAAAGATTAATCTTCTCGATGCTCATTAGTATTGTCAGTTAAATACGATTTCCCGTACGTTGATCGAATTCAAGGTTTTAGGATTTCGAAGAGGACTGATAGTAGGATTATTGCTCCAACTTACTTTTAATCTTGATTAAGCGAACGTAACATAAGGTCTTGGTTCTTCTCTCCTGATTCCCTGAGCTTCATTAACGCCGATTTATATCTTGCGGCAGGACCTGCTTTGGGTCTTTTAGTTCCTCTAGCGACAAATCAACGACAATGAATTTGCAAAAAGTATTGCGTTCTTTGCACGTAGCACTTCTTCAACGACGAAGGAGATAATTAAGTTCACGTCGTGTTCGTTTCCATGTTCTGTTAACTGTCTTTTTCTTCAAGGACATGCTTCGAATTTTAACTACTTAAATATCCTTCAGCTCTTATCTCTTATCTTTGATTTTTATTTCATGTGAATTTTTATTTCATTGTGGATTTTTTATGAAGGCGAAGGCGTGGGGGTGTTATCACGGAAAGGCCGAGTAAATATTCAAAAAATGCGGGACTATCATCTGTCCTGAAGGCATAACATGAACATGGGGAAATATGTCGGACTTGGATATGGGTGTGGAGGATGTGTGCGTGCACGCGCATGCATAATTCAGCAGACAGTTGGGCTGTCTCCGTTGCCGTCGCCGCAGAGTTTGGCGCCGTTACTCCTATTCCCTATTTTCAACCCCTAAACTAGGAAATCTTTTTAGATAGAGAGCATAAAATTTCATCGACGAATTAAAAGATTTTCTTTTGGTCTATATGATTTTCTTTGGTTAGGTCATGTATAATTTTTTTTTAACATACAGTGTGTCCAAAAAATTTAAAATTTTAATTTTTTAGGAAAAAAAAGAACATACATATGGTATATTTTTTAAAAATAGGTCGTTTGCATGCGGGATTTGGTTACGATTATGCACGATAACGCGCAGTCCGATATTGGTAACAAGCGGATATAAATTGCGCATATTCGATTTAACTAGTTTCCCATGTAGATTTTAAAAATCAAATCTGTGTAAAAAAATATGTAAAAAGAGCAGAGCAACGCACATCTGCACATTTTCTCGGTTTATATTCTATACAGATTTCCTCTATGCAAATCGAAGCTTGTCAAAAATCCCATCAAACGTCCCACAAGTGAGTTGCCACAAATATTTTAATATTTATATTCGAATATTTAAAATTTAAATTATGAAATTGTCAACCGTTATTATTTACTATTTAAAACAATAATTTTTAATGCTGCTTATAAAAGAACGTCGCAAACTTAAAATTACAATTAAACAATGCGCACAATGAGAAATCGTTGGGAATTTTTGAATGCTGGAATTCCGTTCGGTCGTATTTATTCGTTGAGGGAATTATTCTAGCTGAGAGGGAAATTACGCAAATAGAATTAAAAACAAACGCGCGCATTAAAAATTAATCAAATCGTGTTTGTTGCTGCGTATACGACCGGGTCGCATTTTTCTTATGTTCGTAGGGGTTTTTGACAGGATGAGGGATGTCCCTTTCTTTTATTGTTTACGTCTCGCTTGAAATGTTATTAATTATCTTGAATAATAGATTATTTCATTTGGTCGTAGTTATAGGACAATAATAAGACGGAGAAAATAATTTAATTAATTAAACTTTTCATCTAATTATGTATATAATTAATTATATTATGTTAATTAATTATTAAATAATAAATAAGTGATAATAGTTATATAGTGAAGCCAATTAACGGGTGAAGGTCATATGGTCATTATAAAAATTTTTGACTTTTGACAAATTTACAATGTTGTCTGAGTAATTTTTATGACGAGCCAAATTCTTATATACATATTTATAATTTTATAACAATATTACAGACAATATTTTGTTGCTATAGTTACTTTGAAATTCAAACAAATTTTATTTCACTCAAGTTGTTACGATCAAATGTCGTGATGCCAATGACGTCATAATGTTAATAGCTCACCTCGCTACCGGCAGATGGCGTGGCTGCTCGTACAACGAAATTGGTGCAGAATTTAAAATTTTTTAAAATTTATAGAATAAAATAATTAATACATAATTTAAATTAGGTTGAAGATCGTCTTATGCTTAAATACTCAATGCACGAGTCGTTTCATTGATGTTGTTTCACTTATCAAAGTTTAGAAGCTTTGTATCATGCATACAGTAATAATATAAAGGACTTTCTCATATCAATGACATTCTGTAGTAGAATCGTGTGTGCATGCACACTTGACGATAACTAATTGTAAGTATGTACATACTCACCCGTTGGTTGCATGACTTGAAGATTAAGATACGAGTGGCGCAAGTGAAATTAGCAATCCACATGTAATTTATTATAATAACGGATAGATAAAACAAGGGTAAAGTAAGTAATATTTATTAATTAATAAGTATAAAAGGAAAATGTTATGTTTGTTTATATTGAATTACAAACATGCAAAGGAGTTGTAAATTGATAGAAATCATCTAAAACTTTGAAGTAATCGCATCATGCACATTAAAACTTTAGTTCTATAAGAAGATATACATCAAAGGAAAGTTATATAGAAACTAGTTGCTTCGTTATCAAATGTATTTCTTTAGAATTAATAATTAGAATCTGGAAAATATTACATAATAATAATAATTCTATCAGAAGATTAACAAAAGGTAGTTTTAATTGCGATCCCATTGAAATAAGAGACTATTATTCCATCGAGTTAGTAAAAGCAACTATGTATATGAAGTGAAAAGCCTTGGCAGTGGTGAGATTTATTGGTGAGGGGCGGCGAAGCATCTAGATGAATGGCTCTGGTTCAATTTCAATTTCCATCTAAACGCGCCAGTTTTAATTAGTCTTTGGTGCATATATGCAACTCTTTGTATACAAAATAGAATTCTTGTTTGATTTCTGAAGGAAGTAAATTTTAAGTAAATTATTAATGATAAAAATTCAAAGTTATTAGAAAGTTTTTGTTAAATCCATTAAAATTTAGGGACGAGAGAAAATTATTGATAAAATCTAAAATTAATATTTACAATTGCAAATTTTAATTCTAGATTTTGTAAATTGAAATTAGCTTGAATTATGTATGGACACATGCGAAACATGTAAATTTTTTATGATTTATCTGGACTGCATATTCATAGCTGTTTCGGATTTTAATCCTTTAATTGAAAATAAAAATGTAGTTGAATATTTTTCTGTATTAAAAAAATATAAAAAAATTTAAAAAAAGTAAGAAAAAAGAATTATAATGGTCATTATACACGGTGTGTGTAATGATTATTTTTCACGGGTGTTTATAATGGTGATTATTACCCCACATAAATTGCCTTAAAAATTTATTTTTAAAATTTCGATTAGATAATCGGTAATATGGTATTTACTTCCAATTCATTTCTTTCCTCATTATGGAAATCGAAAAATTGTTGCTTCTACTTTTGTTAGTAATGCTTACAGATGCGTGCATGGAATATCTATCTCTTTAGAAGATCACGACTTGATTCACAACTTGAAAAGCCCAACTCGATCGCTCACGAAACCTTAGCGTTTGTTTCATCTTAATTAATGAACAAACCAGAAAAGAATTCCAGTCACGCAAGCTAAACATGTTCACTACTAAAGCTCACCTCAAACTCCAACTCTTTACAATTCTATAATGATAAATCAATCAGTCAATAAAATTCATCAAATATCTACTTAAAAATAATAATAAAAATATAAATACGCAAATAGCAACAGCAGTTCCGTTTGATTTTAGTGTATACGAATATTTTCAATTCATAGCAACAGCAGCAATTTCCATAGAAATTTTTGAATAAAAAATGGAAAATGCATTGGCGATGTTTACCAAAAGCATCGTTCAACAACTTGGCGCTTGGCGGCCGCATTCCGAATGTAAATGCGCGCAGGAAGAAGACCAAAACGCGAATACTTCCCATCTTCGCGTAATTGATTTCGATCTCCCGCGGGAATTTCGTTCAGCGCCGTCGTCGCCGCCTCCGATCGAACCGCATCGTTCCCACTCGGCAATTTCGGCTTCTCAACTATGCTCACTTTCGTAGACTTTCTTTCTTCTTATCTTTTCTTTTCTTTAGTTATGGAATAATATTGAAAACATGCTGCGAATTTTTTAAGACTTCATTTTCCAATTTTTATTTCTTGGTTTATAAGTATAAAAAAGAAATTGTAGGAGGAAGAAAGAGGATAGCTTCTTGTTTATTTATTAATTAAGTTATTTACTTCGCCCGCATAACCTCAAATTTCAAAGGATAATAACCAACAAAAATAAGGAAGGAATATAGGGTTAGGATATTCTGTGTATTATGTAATGTAATTGAATAAGAGATAAGAAAAATAAGAATAAGTGATAAGAGTAAGGATAAAATTAGATCGTTATTTAATTGAGCAAGTATCAAATTTATTTTTGCTTCTTAAGATGAAGTAACTTCATCAATTTACGCACCTTTATCCAAATATTTTGTCTTCATTTAATTTTCTTGCTTTTGCTCTTTTATCTTGGTCCTTCTTGTATTTATGTTTTAGTACTTGAACATCAAAGAAGTGGTGGTTTAACTACGACTTCTCAGTTTACCAGGAAATTGAGATATATAACACTTCATTACCAATATAAAAAAATAACAAAAAAGTAAGAAAAAATACAGAAAGAAAATAAATGTTTTATAATTGCCATTATACACGGTGTTTGTAATAATCATTGTTCACTAACGTTTATAATAGTAATTATTACACTTCAAAATATGTCAATTTTTTAAAATTATGTTTATATACCTACAATCTATAAATTCAAAAATAATTTATGTTTAAATGTTAATAACGCAAAGTGTTTCGAGTAATTAAACAAAACATAGCAATAATTATAAATATTTCATGAAGCGCGTGTTCTAAAACGATTCGGTTGGCTTGACAAAGGATAATCGCCGCATTTGCAATAATCATAATGCAAAATGAACATCAACATAACACAAAACACAAATAAATAAATATACCTTCACATAGAACGATAATTAGGATAAGTGAGAAAGAAACAAAGAACAGAGATGGAACCAGAGAAAAGTCAATATGGAAATGCGAGAAAGGAAAATATATGAAGACAAATGAAGGGAAATTTATCTAAAAGGAGGGAAAAGCATTTAAATAAAACACGGATTTATATCGATATTTATATTTATTATCAACATGCTAATTAAACACTCGTTGATTCATAACTTTAATTAAAATGAAAATACATCTGCTTTATATTTATTCGCAATTAGTTCATATTTTAATTTATAGTTTTACATTTTGTTTGTTTTGACAAGTGACAAAATGATTTGTGGATTTGTTTGCTTTAAAATTTCTGCAGCGATTGAGTTTAAATTTTGACACAATATACAATATGTTTCAAAGATAGATTTTATTTCATTTTTGTGTTAATAACTAACCCACGATTGAGATAAAACTTTTTTTTAATGGTTAGTAGTGTACGAACAGTTGCGCCATCTGCCGCGAGCGAGGTGTGTTACTTGGCTGATAGTGACAGATTGTCAGATCATAGTGACATTAGGAGTGAATTGTCTGACGTTACAGTTGCAGCTAATAGGTCAAGAGCAGAAGAAAATAATATTCATCAACAAATTTGTACAAAACAACAAAAAATATAGTATATCCTCTACTATAAAATATAAAAATTAAATACTTCTAGAATTTAAACGAAAATGAAGGAATTCACCCCCTCAAAAATTTAAATCTGAAGGGACATCATTAAATCCACTTTTTTCTCTTATTTCCAATTGAAATGCTTAAGGGATTTGTATGAATCCTCAACACAGGTTACTAACTCCCATCTCCCATCGTCGTGTTCAAGTTAAGTTAATTAATCCCAAAGGATATCGTAATTATCCTTGCTAGGACTACGATTTGTATTCTACAATTTGTAATTCAGCAAAATTCTTGAAACAATAGTAAATTAGCAAAGAAAAAAAAAACCAAAACATTCAAGATTCTAATCGAAAATGTTCATTCGGTATTATCTAAAATTGAAAGCGTTGATAAATGATATAATAAATCTAAACCTAGTTAAATACAGTATTAAACTCTAACCCTATCAATAATTACACCGCAGAAATGGCACAGGTTGCCTATCCTATTTTCCCCATGTGTGCCGTGTGCAATATTAGGATAGCAAGGATATTGGTTGCAGCCGCAATGTGCCAGCTATTTGCTTTGGTTCACTAGCCGCAGTTCAATTCAATTCACCTCCGAACGAACGCATCCACGAATTCTCTTGTTGCCACCCCTTTCGCATTACACATTTAACTCTATTATCTTGACCTCGCTGCCTGCAAATTAAATGCAACTGAACCGGAACTAACCAATAGGTAAAGCAAGCAACCAGTAACATGCCTTCCATTCCATTCCAGAAGAATCCACCCTTAAAATATCCTCAGAGGAAATGAAATTTCAATAAACGAAATTATTGCAATATATTATTCTCTATTGAAACCTAGATACTTAACACCTTAGACCTTAAACCGTCACCCTTGGACCTTTCCCATGACCCAAGACGATTGTCGTATCATCACCTCCATCGAGTAAACGAAATTCAGTGGATTCGAAAAAAGAAGGTGAAAAAGGAAGCGAATTGAAAGTAGAAACGTACGGCAGTCGCTTTGGGGATGGAGGAGGAGTACCTTAAAAGGGATGAAAGATAAAGGACGCGATGGCGAAGAGGGTCGGAACGCCGTTGCATCCGGACGGGAAGTAAAGCCCACCTCATCTATCCCGCATAAACCCGTGGACTTACAGCTGATCTCCCCTGTTTACTCTAGGTTAATGGAACACGCGCACCACTCACTCACACATCCAAAACTTATATACACGTCTGTGACAAAATATCTATACATATTTACATATACGAATACAACCAAACAGGTATAGATAGTGAGTCACGTGTAGTCCTACTCCGGTTGTTATCCTTGTAGCCTAAACCAGCCTAAAACTTGATTCCCAGTATTGGAGATTTTCAAGAAGTTATAATGTCCTGATATCAAACATGAGTTGACCTCTTATTCTTTTTGACTCTAGATTATTAATATTGTTGTCCTTCTTTTTCAATTTCCACCCTTGGAAACTAGTTTTGCACTTCGAAAATAGGGTAATTTTATGCTTGAGGTTATTTATGACACAGTTGGCGCTTGCAGACTGCAGGCGGTACACTGTGCATATTGCAATTTGTATGATCTGCAACTATGCAACCATATATACAGATGAGTTAGGGTAACGCCTTCGTCTTCCGCACGAAATATCGCTCCATACATCACCTTCGGGCGCATTGTTTCACCGATTGCAGTGGCATTTCGTCGTTAATCTCAAATGCGCCCACATAAAATCGACTTTAATGGAGTCGTGCAATTGTTCCAAGGCTTGCTTAGATGCACATTACTTTTATACGAGGTTTGTATCCATTAGGAAAATGTGTGGACGAAGATGATGCCAACTACGAAACATTTAGTTACTTTAATAAATAACTTGTATTACCAAAATGAAAATAACTTTAACTTTCATTTGTCATTGGGAAAGAGAAGATGGACTGAAAAAGAAGGGGAGAGAATTGCAAAGTTCGAAAAAGGCACTTCGACTCGAGTTTTGCCCCAAATCAAATTAACTGTTCGGTGACAAAAGGACCATTGCTTTTTTCGTCTTCC
>JASKGN010020753.1:0-12356 GCA_030556245.1 Falagria sp. GC000072 | reverse complement strand
ATCAGAAAAAAAAGTTAATTACCTAAATTAGAAGTATTCTTTTAAAAATGCGTTTATACCAGGCCTTCTTAAACTATGGGTCGCGACCCCAAATATACCCCTTATTTTTGCATTCATTGACTGGACTAATACTTATTGCAAAATTTGTATTTATTATATTAAAATCTCTTGCGACCCCATTTGGGGTCGCGACCCATAGTTTAAGAAGGCCTGGTATAAACGCATTTTTAAAAGAATACTTCTAATTTAGGTAATTAACTTTTTTTTCTGATTCCTGATTTTTCTTTTTGTTTCCTGATCCTTTGTATTTATAAATTTTATCCAAATTGAAATTCTTAATTTCACAAAAGATTTAATAACATCCAATGAAACATTCTCCTCCTCCATTTCTTTTAATAAAATTAGTGTAAATTTTCGACATACTTCTCTGCCTTTCGGAAACTTATTCCTACCAAATTTATTTAAAAATATAGAATTTATTTTTCGAATTTGAGTACTTAAATTTGGATGAGGTTGTATTAATCCTCCATAACTTAATTGTTGAATCCAAGATGGGAGATTATATGAATGCTCCCTTTCAGTTATAGCTTTATTCCCTATTTTCCATTAAATTTTTTAGCCAACCATCCTGCAATGTATTCTAATGCATCCTCAATTGTTTCATTAGCTTCTGATGTACAGTTACCAGTTAACGTTGGCAAATTGATGCATATATTAATTGGTGTAGTTTGCTCAGTGTTGCCGGATGAAATACAGCTCTTCGCGATGTTTTTATTAAAATTTTGCAATAAAAATTCTTCTTTGTCAAAAATGCATTTACTAATGTTCCCTTTTAGAACCAATCCCATATTTTTGCCCAATAGAATCATGCGTAGTCTCATTAAAGAATTTAGAGGGGACGGATGGTCATGAAGTCCACCTCTTGTACGAATTTCCGAAAATAAATTTTCTAACACGTCTTGATTTAATTTGTTGGTCAAAATATATCGATATATCGTTGCCATCCCTAATGGATTGTCATTCAAGTGTTCCCAATTTCAAATCAGGGACCGATTTATGAACTAGTCCACGTACTGACATGCGCAGTAAACGATGCATGTACCAGTTCATGAACTGGTCAGAACTTTGATTGGGAACAAAGCTAATATTAACTAAATCAGTTATCATTAATGCCTTGATTATAATCGAGCCGGCCGGCGTTCAGCCCTACGTCATCATTTTGTCATACGTGTACAGATCTGTTCATACAACTTACAAAATATACGAAGAACACATTATAAATTGTATTTATCCGAGCCTACTTAATTATTGCACTAAATCGACTACAAATAACAGCCTACTTTATGAAGCAAATTATTGTGGCTAATGCGCGAAGAGGAGGAAGATGTTGAAAATTCGCAATTGGGCCATGGAAAGTCTCCTGAAGGAGCCTAGCAATAGTGAAAGTCAAGCAAAGGTATTGCAACATAAACAAGTGTGTAGTAACCGTTCAATAGCAAGTAATTGTTGCAATGAAAGTTTAAAACACATATTATAAATTTAATGTAGATATGCAACTCTCAGTTTATTTCAGTTTTAGAAATAGTGCCATAGTGCCAAAGTGCCCGACATTTGAATCTGATGTCAGGAACGTACTATTCAATTACGTTTCATCACCGAACTATTAGATTTTAATATTAAGTGAATAATAAACATAAATCCTTATGTTGTAAAACTTCAGGAGAAAAATCAAAATGTTTGTTATATTTATTACACAATATACGAATTAAATGTATTTTTTAATTTCTGTATCTCATAGACACCAATATAAAACACGTTCATCTACCTAAGTGGTTCACAAAAACAAAAATTAGCAAAAGAAAATCAAGATAAGGCTTTGGATATAGCGTCCAAGAATGCCAAGTCCCACAACGTGATTTGCTAAGTACAGAACAAAATCAAGCCTCTTCATCGAAATCAATGGAAGTTCCAAAATCAAGTTCATTTAGCTTTAGCTCATTTGTTAATACAGATATTAATTTGCCTGCTTACAATGATTCAATGGTAGAAAATGAATGTTTAATTGACGATGATGATTGTGAAATTATTCAATCTTTAAAAAAGAACCCTAATTTAGAAAAGGATCCAGGGTTGTGGCTTGATTTCTCAGCTGGTGATATAACGTATTGGGTTGCTTGTAGACCCAGTGACTGTCAACACCACAATAGACCAGTGGAAAAAATGTAAGATACTGCTCAAAAAAACTTTTCTTTGGAACTAAATCCAATGGTAAGAAATGTAGGAGCGAATGATTACTATATTCACCATCTCGCGGATCAGTTTATTGTTTTGTTTGTAAACTGTTTGCTCCTCAAAATGTAACAAAACGTAACGAGAGAAGGATTCAGTGATTGGCGAAATAACATCGTAGTTGACAATCACGAAAAAAACAGTACGCACCGAGACTTAATGCTAACATATCTAACACGTAGACAAGGCAAAGGATTGACGACGAGGCGCAGTTAATTTATTTTTCACTTGTACAGTTGCTGTATAACTTTTTCTCAGCATCGACCAGCAGGTGGAAAATCCTTAAAGGTTGCCTTGCAAACGAAACTGTCCTAAAATCCTGACACCAGATGGGAGGCACATGGTGTGGCAACAGCAGCAATACTTAAATCCTTTGATACCATTTTAGAAGCATTAGAATCTAATGCTGAAGACCAGTGCCAAAAAGGAGACACTATAAGAGAAGCCACTAACATTTACAATAAGATGCAGGAATTTGAATTTGTCTTCTTGTTAAATTTGTGGAATGTACTAATCTTACATAACTTTCGTGAAGTCAATAAAGTACTACAGAAAAAGGACGTCAATCTAAAGACATGTGCAGATTTGTATAATTCATTGGCAGATCAGTTAAGTACTTCACGAAATGACTTTGACAAATTTGGAGCAGCAGCAAACAAAATGCTACCAGATGTAGAATACAAGGCTACTCTAACTTGAAAATACATAATATGGAAGGTACCAAATGACGGTGATGCACCAGAGGTGTACCTAAATGCAAGAGATCAATTTCGCATAAATACATTCTATCTATGTTATAATTGATAAGCTGCAAATTGAGATGAGAAAAAGAGGCGAAGTATACAAAGTAATAGCAGCGAAATTTTCCATTCTAAATGAGGTGCCACATAACTTTCCAACAAGTAATAGTGAAATCTAGTCGGAGTATTGTGAACAACTAATTAATGCCTACCCAGAGGACTTCAACACGAATTTTGCAGCAGAGCTTCAGCAGTTTCACTCATATGTGCACCATAAGTTCAATGAAACAAATACGCAAAAAACAAATTTCAATCATGCGGAAGTTTATAGAATTATTGTAGAAGACAATATAGAAGATGCATATCCAAATGTTGACAATGCATTTCGTATATTATTAACATTGATGATTATTAATTGTTCAGATGAGAGTTCATTTTCAGTATTAAAGCATATTAAAAATGTTAACAGAACAACTATGAATCAAAACCGACTAAATCTTTGTTGAGAATATAAGCAGATATATTACGCAAAATAAGTTTTAAAAATATTGTAAAAGACTTATAAAAAAAATAGAAGAAAACATGTTTTTAATCCATAAATTAGTTGACATAAGTATAATTAGATTAAATTTTTTTTCTTGTTATTTTTGTTGTATTTAAAAATATATTTTTGGGGAGCGCAAATTTTTAAAGTCCTTAGGACCTCAAAAGGCTTTAATCCGGCCCTGTAACTATGGTAAGTTGATGAATTTCTGTTCCTCAAACAATTTAACATTACGTAGAAAATGTAGCAATCAGAATGACGGTTTTCACATTTATTTCAAATCAGTGGCAGATTTTAGAGTAGTTCGTAAATTTCTAGACCACAAAAGCATCAGTTATCATACGTTTAGCCTTCCCAAAGAAAAGGAATTACGCATTGTATTCAAAGGCGTACCGATAGAATGGGAAGAAGAAACTATGAAAGAACACTTAATTGAAGCAGGTTACTTAATCAAAAAGATTCATCGCATGCAAAATAAATCAGGCAAACTACCTATTATAGTACTTACCACAGACAAATCTCAAAAAGAAAAAGAACTTTTCGATATCACGGGCTTAATGAACTTTACTATCAAAACAGAGGCTAGAAGAAATTCGCAAAGAATCCAACAATGTTTCCGTTGCCAATTATTTGACCACAATGCTTATAATTGCCGCGTCTTGTATGAAATGTGCAGGTAATCATGCTTCACATGAATGCACAAAGCCTCGAAATACCCCGCCGAAATGTGCAAATTGCAAAGGGGATCAGACATCTAACCATAGTAAATGCCCTCAGAACCAAAATCTATTAAAGGAACAAGAAATTTTAAGGCAAAACAAAGAAAGAAAAAGAAAATCAATATTAGCAGATCAAGGTATTAGAATTGACAATATTAGTTATAGCAATAGACTAAACAACTTAATAAATGAAAATGACTTCCCAGCATTAACCAAAGAAAGTTCCAATTCCAGTGGAATTATTCCACTAATGATAATAAATTAATAACACTTATACAACAAACAGTCCAAGGAATAGTCCCTTAACTACTGAATATAATCAAAACCGCTCAAAATGAACAAAAACAATAATCAGATAATTAAGATCGCTACGTGGAATGCCCAAGGCATAGCAATCAAAACAAACGAACTAACTCAATTTCTTTTTTAGGAAGACATATCTGAAATGATGATTAGTGAGTTCTTCCTAAAGCCAAATGGTTCTAAATTTCAAGAAATTTTTGCCTTAGAAAGGACAGAACTAATGGACGAAAAGACGGGACAGCAATCCTAATTAAAAATAATCTCTAAGCTATTAAGTTAACGCGCCAACTAACAAAGAGAGAGCGCTACCTGTACCCACGTCGAGAGAAGGTAGACTCCACTCGATCAGGAGTCGCGCAGCAGACACCGTAGACGACTACAGTATACACATTGAATTTTGTAACCTATTTTACCAAGTTCTTTCTTACATTTATAGCACATTTTTCCTATTTGTTTACTCTTATTCTTCGCCATCTAGACTTCTTCGCCATCTCGACTTATTAAAAAAAAAAAAAAGAAGAAAATAATGGAGAAAAGGTGTTTCAAAATCTATTATTATGCAAAGTGATGATGTTATTAAATCTAGTACCAGTACCACAATTGGAAATTATAATGATCCGGAAAATTGGCCTGACTATTGCAGTGATAATTTTCGTCCGACTTTATTTCAAAATCCGCCATACCAAATAATGACATATAATTTCTTCCAAAGCTGCCAAAAATCGAAGATTTTCTCCAGTTTATTATAAGAGAGAATTTACCATTGGTGAAGAATCAAAAGACTGGAAAACGATTGGAGCCATTCTATCTTCACATGAAAGAAATACCTTCCATTTAGAAAATTTTCAGACATGAAAGAAATAACGATTGATAACATTAACCAGCAAAATATCAAGAAGAAGAACAATATTGGCGGCAAATTTTAGAACGTTTGATGGCTTGCGACTCAAAACTTAGCATTCCGTGGAACATATGAAAAGTTGTACAGTAACAACAATGGTAATTTTTTGAAATTTGTGGAATATCCAGCCCACTTTATCATTTATTACAAAATGATCTTACACAGATTCTAGCAAGAGCTAGAGCTATTTTTTTATAAAATTTTGTCACTTGTAAAATCGGCAAAATATTACTCCAATACATTGAATTGCGCACCAGACGTCATATCGAACAGATGACTATGATTTTACGCTTTGTCGATATTATCAAACCCTCAGATAGTGAGATGATCGAGCCTGCAGTAATTATAAGAGAACATTTCTGAGGATTTGTTCCATTAGACAAAACTACTGAAGCATTCATAACAGAAACTTTGACGGAAAAGCTTGAGCAAATGAAAGCACCCATTGAAAATCTCCGTGCCAGAGGTATGATAATGAAAGGAATAAAGTGTACAAAACAGAATTCTAAATAAACCCTCATGTCTTTTTTATTTCCTGCACTGCACACTCTCTAAACTTAGTTATCATTTTATCAATGATGCCTCTAAATAATCTAAATCAGGCCCGTGCCTAGGGTGTTTTTTTTGCGGCCCACGGAGTGAAATGGAATATTACAACAACAAAAAAAAGCAAAAAAAGCACCGTTTCCTAATCTAGTACTCTAGTCAATAGTAGACATGCATTTGCGATGAAAGCTCGCTCAGAATGCTCTTCTTATTGCATAATCTGCGCGCGCATGGCTAAGTATCATCGTAGCACGCAAGTCTATGTTTCATTTGTCTACCTGTGTATGATACCTACACACAGTAGCTTACGTTTTATTTTGAGAAAATTTGATTCGCTTTTAAATAACAAGTGATTTGTTATTTGAGGCTACAACGATTTTTGGTAAGATTTATTATTTTCAATAAAATATAATTTTTAATAACGGTTTATACGTATTATTAATTATTAGATTAAAATAGCTGAAAGGAAGAGAAAAATATCAGAGGAAAATCGAGAATTTAATGATTCATGGACAAATAATTACTTTTTTGTTTTATATAGGAACAAGCCTATATATTTGATTTGTTCGGAAAGTATTGCTCTTCTTAAAGAATATAACATTAAGCGTCATTGCATGCCAAAGCATTCTGAGAAATATGAGAAATTTACCGGTGAACTAAGAAGAGAAAAACTTGAAAAATTAAAAAATAACTTAACAGGACAGCAAAACTTCTTTATAAATGCGTACAAAGAACAACAAACTACAACAGTAGCAAGTTACGAAATTTGTAATATTTTAGCTAAACATATGAAACCGTTCTCCGAAGACATCATTTGTCCAGAAAAGAAACATCTTTTTTCAAATATTAGCTTATCCAGATTTACTGTGGCAAGACGAATTGATGAAATGGCAGAAAACGTTGCATTAACTTTGAAAGATAGAGCAAATAACTTTGTATGTTATTCTCTTTGCCTTGATGAATCCACGGATGTATCTGATACTGCTCAGCTTGCAATTTTTATTCGTGGAGTAGATATAAAATTAAATGTTACTGAAGAGATACTAGATTTAATAAGCATGAAAGGAACTACAACAACTAAAAATCTTTATTCTGGATTTGAAACTGCTTTAGAAAAGAAAAACATTTCACTTTCAAGGCTCTGTGACATCGCAACAGACGGAGCTCCTGCCATGAGAGGAAATCGCAATGGATTAACTACACTTCTGACTAGTAAATTAAAAACTGAATTTTCTACGGAATTATTCGTATGTTATTGTGTCGTTCATATTGAAAATTTATGTGCGAAAACTATTCAATTGCAAAATGTTATGCAGACAGTTATTTCGACTGTTAATTTTATTAGATCAAAAGCACTGAATCATCGAGAATTTAAGGAATTTTTAGCAGATATGAATGCAGAATATGGCGATGTAATTTACTTTTCTGAAGTAAGATGGTTGAGCAGAGCCAAAGTACTAAAAAGATTTTTGAATCTCTTGCCAGAAGTGAAGCTATTTATTACAGATTTAAGAGGTAAACACGTACCACAGTTAGATGACAATTTTTTGGTAGCAGATCTTGCATTTCTGGTAGATCTGACTTCCCACTTATCAGATCTTAATATAAAAATGCAAGGAAAAGATATGATGATAAACGAGTTTTTAACGAAAATTAAAGCATTCATGACAAAACTTTCCTTATGGAGAGAGCAACTGAAAAGTAATAATTTAGTCAATTTTCCTAATTTGCGAGTCAGATCAATAACTTGTCATATAAAATACGCGGATGTAGTAGATAACTTGTCTTTAGAATTCGAGGAAAAGATTTTCTGCTTTTATTGCAAAACAAGACAAAATTAGAATATTTACTGCTCTATTTACAATTGAAATAGAAACAATACCTGAAGAATTGCAAATGGAAATGATAGAACTGCGGTCAAATTCTGATCTAAAAGATGCATTCAAAGAAAATACTATTCTAGAATTTTACAAAAAAAATATATTTGTCAAACTAAGTACCCTCATATACTGCAACATGCGTGCCGTATATTATCGTTGTTTGCGAGTACACATACAATTGAACAATTTTTTTTGATGAAGTTGACAAAGACGAAAAACAGAAGTAGCTTGACTGATGATCATCTAAAAAATTCGCTTATATTAGCCTCAACCAATATCCCCCCAGATATTTCTCAAATTGTGGATAAACACCAATGTCAGAAATCACATTTAAAAAAGTTTTTGACTTATTATAAGTTACTATTTTGTATGTACAATATACCAACGAGGCGATTTTGTTAACATTTTATATAATAAAGCCACAAATATCAAAATTATTTATGTTTAATTTTTCAAAATATCTTTGGACACACCAGACCCGGATAACACATCCTTAATAGAAAGTAATGTGGTATGTGGCCCGCCAAGATTTCTCAAAACTTCCAAAGATTGCACGGACCTGTCCTAAACAGATATTCAAAGTGGAGTACTACTACACTATTTTGGACATGATACAGTCTATTGAAGAGAGGTTTTAAGAATTAGAAAAACATAATATGTATTCTATTTGGCTTTCTTTATGATATATCCAATATCAACACAAAAACATCTGCGGAAATTCTTACTGATTGCAAATATTTAGAAACGTCTTTGAATCATAACGCTAATAAAGATATTGATGCTTAAGATTTTTACAATGAGCTTCAAGTAGTAGCTCAAAGACAACAAAAGCCTATGCCACCATCAGATGTCCTTCGCTACTTATACAACAAAAATTGGAAGATTGTGTATCATGTTGTTTCGTTGAGAATTTTAATACTGCTAACACTTCCAGTGTCCGTTGCTAGTGAAGAACGCAGTTTTTCAAAATTGGATTTGATTAAACCTTACTTGCGTTCAACTTTGGTGGAAATCAGACTCGCAGACTTAGCTTTTTTTGTTGTGTGAATGCGTTTTAATAACTTTTGCCTATAGCGCTAAATAACCTGGCGTAGGCACTGTATGTTTTATAATTGTAATATGTGATTTTATCTGTATTTATTCTAGTCTGTCTATTTAACAATTTAAGTATTATTGATTAATTTTGATCTGAGCAATGTATAATAATTGTTTGTTCTTATAGCAAATTGTGTGTTCTTATGGCAATATCGAAGAAAACTTTGGTCTAATGTTTAATACATTCAAGTTAAAGGTCCGAAATTACTTGCCAATGTTTAACTATATTTTAATTTAATTTTAATTTTTTGTTTCCATTATATAAGCAAGAGGAATATCGATAAAGCTCTAAGATATTGAGCAGAGTAAATAACAGTCAGTTTTATTAAGAGATAACATGAAGATATGTAAACTAACAAGGAACATAACCCATTAGTTATCCACTCTTTAGATACAGAGGGGACTGATAATTAAAGTCGACAAATTTGTCTGATACACTTGAGCAATAGGAACATTGATACGTGAACTAGCAAAGCTGAGAACAGAAGTATCAACCATGAAACAACCTACTACTCACAACAAGAAGCAATGAGCTTCTTAGAATTATGTACCATTTTGGTTTAGCATAACTCAGTACAATACTCAAATATATCTGACTCAACATACAACAAATTGTCTGTAGTGCATTAATAGAGGTCGGTCTATGCGAGAAAGGGATGCACGAATTTTAGCATATAGGACCTATGTATAATTGGTGGTCGTTTAGTTAAGAGAACTGGACATAGAAGCAATCTTCATCCACCTCTTCTTATCTTAGACAATACATTTTAAATTTGTTGCATACTGGTTTTGTATTATGTTTGTTTGCCTGCTTTATGAATCTCTGTTTTAATGTGATCACTATCTTCTTGATCTGTTATTATCATTATATGGAATTGTGTTTGCAACTTCTCTTATCCATATTCTTTGTCATTTTCCATTATTGGTGTGTTTCTCCATTATCTACATTTGTTTTTTGTTTGTTAGTGTAATGTACACACAACTTATATTATTCTTGTTTATGTTTATTATCACTCGTTTTGTTCCTAATGTATTGTTGCAGATTACACCCCATCTAATTTATAAAACCCAGATCTTGAAGAGGCCAGGTCGAGTTTATTGCCAAAATCTAAGAAGCAACCCTGCCCAAATTTACTTTGAAATAAAAGTATTCATTACAACTTTGTGTGTAATTATTTACTTCAACGAGCGATGCCTCCGAAATCTCCTAATTCTAAGTTTCCATGTAATTGAGTTAACATGGTGTTATTCATTGTTCAGAAAGAAACTCTTTTGCACTCAATATAATGACCATTACACTAGTTTTGTACATATACTTTTTTATTTGCTTTGTTTTTTGTTGTTGTCTATATCAAATAGTTTGTCTGCTTCTTTTCTCTTTCTTTTGTCTTCTTCATAGTTTTGTTCAACCTTAGCTGACCTAAAAAATTTATAATCTCTAATTAACTTATTGTAACTTTATAATATATGACCAATTGCTCTTACCTTTTTTATGTATAGTATTCTTGCATTCTTGAATATTTCATCTTCCACCACTCTTTTCTTAGTTTTAATATTTTTACGCTCTTCTTATTGAATCATCCATTTCTCCTAAACTTTGAAGCAGACTGCATTGACCTATACCTCCATTTCAAACTTTTTACTCATTATCTTTTTTACTGTTAATTATGTGGAAGCTCTAATTTATTTCTTTCATGGTGTATATTAGATTCAAACTGATTCAAGCTGATGTACACTTCACCACGATGCTATGCATGCCGGTTACACATCTTTATGGAGGTTATGATGTTATAAACGACGCATGCGTCACCATTACTTACATGCATGGAACTATAGAGTATAGACTGGTATAGACCATAAGATGCTACGTTCGAATATTCGCTCGGAGGCATCGGAGACCTCTTTTGCGTTCGACAATTCGCCACGGAGCTGTTAGAGTACCTCTGCTCTGCGTTCGTAAATTACGGAGCGATGCAATGGAGGAAGCTCCATCTCCTCCGAGCTTAAAGATCGAGCTCGCGGAGATCTATCCCTAGAGCATGCGCAATGTCAACCAGCTGCCAATTCAAATTCAAAGTTACGCGCGAAAACCAGACGGTCATGCATTTAACAATATGCATAGTTCTTTGAAACTCGTATTTCGGGGAACGGCAAGGCTTCCAAATTTTAGGGTAATAGCTAACAATGGATTTATGACTATAAAATTTCGTTGCACTAGGGCAATAAAGAGCAATAACTCAAATTATTGCTTTCCTCGCAAGACCTGCATTGTTGTTTTGCATCCCTTAGCTTACTTTTCCTCCACATCTTAGAATTGTATGTTAGGTTTTTACGAAAAATAAATTAGTGTTCTTCAAACCACCAAACTGAAATCATCCAGTAGATCTGTGCAGTAAAAAATGGAACAATTAACGAAATATACACAGTTGTGGTAGATGGTAATGGCGATCAAGTAATTGAAAACGATTCAATTTTAGTGCAGGATTCTGGTAAGTTTATATTTATTAATATAATATGATTGCATTTACAATATCTGTAATTCTTGTAGAAGGAATCTTAAAATATGTACCAGTAGGACAAGTGGTGAAGGACCATGAAGAACCTGCTTCCGTTGATGGTATTTTTGTGTTTAGTCAAAATTATAATTGTTTAACTAATTAATTGTTTTTGTCTAGCGCAAAAAAAATTATGGAATAATAAGGCGACGACATTGCTAATATCTCTGATGACAAAATACGATAATGATTTCCAAGCACATGTAAAAAAGTTCATTTGGATTAAAATAGCGAAACAAATCAAAGACCAACTAAATGTGTCAATTACACCGACGCAGGTTAATACGAAGTGGAAGTCGCTGGTAAAAACCTACAAAGAGGTGAAAACCTATAATAATGTGTCGGGGAACCAGAGAAGACAATGGGAATACTTCAATCAAATAAATGATATACTTTACAAACAAC
This sequence comes from Falagria sp. GC000072, assembly GCA_030556245.1. Classification (NCBI taxonomy): domain Eukaryota; kingdom Metazoa; phylum Arthropoda; class Insecta; order Coleoptera; family Staphylinidae; genus Falagria; species Falagria sp. GC000072. The sequence continues at coordinate 379 of JASKGN010020753.1, read as the reverse complement.
CCGAAACTACAAGTGTGGCAACATGTAGCAGCCTGGAGGATTGAGTTCTGCCATAGATAACTCAGGTGAAGAAGATGAAGCAGTACAACAGCCTCTTCGGGAATCATCCTTCACACAAAAAAGAAAATTGAAAGAAAACGCCGTGGATAGAAGGCACCATGACAAAATGTCTAGGCTGGATAAATTGAGTAATAGTGCCGATCGAATGGTGACCTTACTGGAAAATTTGATAAATATTGCTAACCAAAAGTAATTAATATTTTTTCACTTTTTTATTTTTTTGTTTTAGATTAAATTAATTTTATATTGTTTTGTTTTTTTTTATATTATATGTATTTGCAACAATTTTACGTTTATATTTAAGAGTATACTATGTTTT
>JASKGN010020714.1:0-10294 GCA_030556245.1 Falagria sp. GC000072 | reverse complement strand
TTAATCAATTTAATATTTATTTTTGCAGACGTTGTTTTATGTACAACATGTCATCCAACAGAAAATATTATTGCATCAGCTGCTTTAGAAAACGACAAAACAATAAAATTATGGAAAAGTGAAACTTAACTTTGCACCCCTACAAATTTTTTATATAACAGAGCTGATATTGAAGGTTTCTATCATTGTCAACCTTCAATGAATTTCTTATGGTGTGCTTGATGAGTCTATTTAAAACAAATGATAATTTTCAAATAACATAGTATGTCTATATTTTCAAATAGAAACGTGTGTCATTGCAAATAAATAAATACTATTGTACTACCTAAATTTTTACAATTTTAACTTCATTTTACCTTTTTTTGTTTGCAAACTTAACTGTTACTTTTTGTTATGATTATTGTAAACAAAACTGAATTCTGTAACAATAAATATTAATTTTCTAAATATATCAATGTCACATTTCAATTTGAAATAACATTACATACATTTTTACTTATTTCTACTTATTTTTTACACAATGACTGATCCTACAAAAAGAAAAATGAAAATGCCTACATGGCACATCCCTTATTTAGAAAAACATAACATTTATAAATTGTTTCATGAAATTGCTAGAGAATTAGTTATACAACAACCTGACGATCATGTATTTTTCATTAAATATTTACTCACGACAGCTTTGAAAAATATACATATCCCACATGTGATTCTTTTAAGTTCTCCCAATATTAATCTCCTCGAAGTTGCAATTCAAATTTGTGCACAGACTAAATTATTTCTTATTACGGATGACATGATTATGCCATTATTGAAATTCCAAGATCGAAACTCAGTTAAACCTACTGAAATTATTCTTGCAATACAAAGTATCATCCATGCGAATGCTACTGTAATTGCTGATCATGGTTGGATTCTAGTTGGTAATGTTTTTTCAATAATTTAATAAATAAAATTACTGAATAAATAAAAATTATTTTAGATTGCATTAAAACCAAAAAAGAAGCACAGAAACTTCTAGATGTGGGAATATTACCCACACATGTTTTATATTTAATATCTCCACATTGTCCAAAACTTACTGATTTATTATATTGTGGAATATCATCAAAATGGCCGAATTATCGAAGAAATATGTTCGGCATTCTTGAAGTTTACAAAAAGAAACTGATTGAAGTGTATTTGGATGATATAATGATGGAAGGATTAGTTGCTAGATGCATTGAACTAATTTATATTGAAAACATTGAGAAAGGTCCAAAACAACCCCGTGTGATTATTTTAGGCCCACGTGGAAGTGGGAGAAAAACTCAAGCAAACCTTTTAGCTGAGAAAATGAACATAATTCATGGTAAAATCTACAATTATACTTTTTCAATTTCTTAAGTATCTTAAATTATCAAAATTTACTTCCAGTTGATTTCGAATATTTACTCTGTCAAGCTTGGATATCTAACACCGACCTAGGGCAAAAACTTCAAAGTTGTGGCGAAAAAGCTTGTTTCAATTCAGGTCTTTTAGTACAAGTCTTAAACAAACGTCTATTAGATCCCGAATGTTTAAAAAAGGGTTGGGTCCTTACTGGATTCCCTTTTAACGAGATTGATTTCAGATACATCGATTGTTTGGAAACATCCCCGAATCGAGTCATCTTTCTTGAATGTGATTTGAATGTTTGTTTGGAACGATTATTAAAACGCGTTGTGAATGTCCACACAGGATCAACAACTTATTTAAATGAAGTTGATCCGGATCTGCTCACAGCTAAACGTCTCAAATACCATCCAAAGGATAAAGCTGACTTGATTAATGCTGAAGTAATTTAATGATTCGATGTTTGCGCAACCGTATGTACATGATTAATTGAATCATTGCTTTCGGTTGCACGTTATCGATTTCTCTCGCTTTGAGAAGACTAATTACTTAATTATTACTTCAGTTTTTTGATTCTGCGAATTCTTTCAGTTGCAATATTATTGTACCCAATATGGAGCAATGAGGAAATATTGTGGTGCTACTGCTGCATGTATCAATGCTGATCAACCAATAAAATGGGTTCATGAGAATATTCAAGCTGTGGTCATGCGAGATATTCCTGTCACGTCCCCTAGAGATCCTTTTGATAATAAAGGACCTACTGAGGAACAAATTGCTGTTGCTATGCCTTACAAGGTTTTCATACATGACTGATTTTGTTTAAATGAGATTTATATTGATCTTCTTTTGCTTTATATAAATCTGGGATTAAAAAAAAGTCGACTTTGCGTACGTTTGATAAGAGATAGCGTACATTATGTAATTCGACCCTCTGAACACAAATCCGCAAACGAAAAGTTCCGGGGAGCTCGGGGAGTTTTTATGTTACGGGGGTGTTTGTGTTTTTTGCAAAATTGGGGTATTTTTTATACACTGCCTATTTGTAAGCTGAAATTGTACTGATAAGGGTAGTTTCTTAACTTATTCTTGATAACAATTAGTTGCTGAATCAAATGGACTGTCTAGATAACAATTAGTTGCTGAATCGAATAAGCTGATTAGATTTTCCCTATCTTATTTACCTTTCGAGATATACCCCTTCAAAGTTAAAATTTAGAGATAAAATACAGGGTTCCAGTAAATTCTTAATAGCTACCTCCAAAAATACGGCATTAAATTTTTTTTGAATGGTTGTTCCTAGGTATCGTCAATAGAATTATATTCCTTCATGATTAAGATAGTATTTTGATTAAGGTACTAATGGATCTATCCCTTAGCTTCTTATTAATTAAGTGATTATATTAGAGATTGACCATTTGTAAATTCTAAAACAAATTAAAGCAATTCAGATTACAGAAAAAGAATATCGTACAGTTCTACTCTTCAGTCATATAAAAACTTATCTTCAAGTAATTATATATAAAAGAAAACTATATTTACCTTAAACATTTAATTAACTTTTCTGTATTAATAGATTAAATTAAGAAATAAATGATAAAACACTTAACTGAACTATTATCAGCTGTGAGACTAGATGAAATCTTAGGCAACCAATAACATATTTGTTTAAAATGAAATCAATAAAATTAGGAATCTAACAATTATTATATATTGTTATAAGTGCTTTTTATATATTTTTACAAACAATGCTCTATACACGTGTATGATATTTACAAGACATTTATTGCCAGTATCTTCCCTTAACTTGTGACATTCATTATCTATAATAATTTCCTTAAAATTGCCCTTTCCATTAAATTCTTTTTATTATTCTTTGGATATTTACAATAATAATGAGTACTAATATCATTTAGTTAAATTTAGAAATGTTTAAACATTGTAAATATAATTTACTCTTCCCTATTCCACATCCTCCATTCCCCATCATATCGATATTAACTTTTTAACAACTATTATAGATATTTATCAATTTATTTATCCTTTATCATTCATTATTATAATTTCATTTACTTTAAGACTTTTAGATTTATTTCATTTATTATATTATTTTTTGGCTGATGTATACATATATAATTTATTCATTTTTAATTTATTTATTTTCACTACTATAATATTAATTCATAAGTTTAAATTTACTCTTAAATGTTTGTATATATGCATGTATAATTTATGTATATTGTTAAAACTTTTATTCTTGGTATAATAATAATTACTCGAATAAAATATTCCTCAATTATTTTAATTGCGACGATATCAGTATAATTTCTCCGTTGGAATTTTGTTTGCTCAAAATTTATTTTCTTGGAGCTTGTGGATTTATTATTATCTGGATTAAAGTCACTTGGCCTTCTTCCTACAAGAGTTTTTATCTCGTTTTCTCTCTTTATGAAAATTAATTACGTCTCTTCAATTAATATTTTAATGGAACGTATAAGGTGTATGTTTATTTATATCATATAACATTTTTAATTAGAAATATAATTTTATAATATTTATTTTTAGATATAAAAAAGGTTGTGGCAATTTTTTTTTGCTTTGCAATTAATTTAAATAATTGTTTTAAAAAATAAATCTGTTTTTATCTAAAATATATATTACATGTTTAATTGATTTTAAATAATTTAAATTTGGCACAAAATCGTTGGCTGCCCCCAATTAAGAAATCTTTCAAAAATGTCTAATATCCACGTGGTCACAAAATGGCCGTGAATTTTTAGATTGGCAACATTTGGTAAATGTAACAAGAAATTTTGATCACGTGAACATTAGACATTTTTGAAAGTACTGTATTCACAAATATAACAATTTAAACAATGATTACAATAATCAATGTTATCAATATATACAAATACAATAAACAATTGGCAATTTTAAAACGAAGAGCTTAAATCTTACACATTAATTTTGATCATTCTTTAATTCATAATTACTTAAGTCTAATCACGTAAGATCATACTGTGTAATATCATTTTGTACAATAGGTATATGAATACTACTTTGATAAGACCTTCCATTAGGGTTATTATACCCTTGCATAGTTTGTTGTTGATGTTGTATAAGTTGCTGCTCCCTAGTTTGTTTATATTGTTGATACTCCCTCGCCTGTTGGTATTGCAATTGTTGTTGATAGATTTGTTGCTGTATAAGATCGCCATTACTAAGTCGAGTGTTTTTATACATGGAGGAAGTATAAGGAGCAGTTGGCTCAGCAGGAGGCGCAACTTGATAAGACGGAATGTGTTTCGGTGAAGAAGTGGTTTGAGCAGCATTGTAGGACTTTACAGGACTCGAGCCTAATAATGCTGCTTGTTGGCTATATTGCCTACCATAAAGCGAACTCAAAGCTTGATATTGCAACGCGGAGGAATATTGGGCTGCAGGATGATGCTGAGGTTGCTGTGGCAGGGCAACTTGCTGTTGATATAAGGGCGTCGTGTATGCTTGCCGATATGGCGTCACGCCATATGACTGATGGACTATGGATTGATTGAATGCCCGTTGTTGGGATGCTGTTTCCGTCGGCGGCGGCGGTTTGCATCCTCCTCCGGGACGACGTTTCGGAGTGGCGGGGAGCGATCTCGAGCCGGCGCTAGCCGTCTCCCAGTCTTTGAGCAAAGTTGAGACGCGTTCCTTTTCAAGTGCTTTCTCATTCTCACTATTGGAATCGTAATCAGGACCCTGGAACAAACTCTAGTTTTAGAAAAGGAAAACACCACTGAGTTCAAAACGCTTGAATTCACGCATATAAAGTCTTTCGGCCATATAATCTTTTGCATTCATTAGCATGTCATTTGAATAATTTTCTGATTATTGCTGACTGTTAAAGATTACACTAAGTCTATGTAGAATAAGAATTTTTAAAAATTCGTTTCTCTTTTGTTTTTGTATCGTATCATAAAATGGCGGAGTATTACACAACGCCATCTATATCAAAATAAATTATTTTAAATCTTAAAATTACCACTTACACTTTCAATTTTCTCATCTAACATCTTGAAGAAATTATTTTGACTCGCTGACAATTCTCTGAAACAAAAAACAAACGCAAATCAAATATGGCGGCGAAGGAAATAATCCACAAAGAGAATTTTCATTAGAGTCGAACAATTTTATTGTAACTTACGGATGGGCAATTAGTGGGCCACCGTACGGTTTCACTTTGATCGTCTTCTTATCAAGCTCTTCAGTGCTTTCCTCAGCGGTTTCAATGGGATTTTCCGCTTCCTCTTCGACGTTTTCAGTTTTCTCCGGTGTCACTGCAACACAATGAATAACAAACGTAAGCCTATTTCATCTCCCACTTTTCATTGTTGCTGCCTGGGGGAAATAAACCTGGACAACAAACGAGCGACGCGAATAAGTATAAAGACATAAACATTTTATGTCAGAAAGAAACTTAAAAATCTCGAAGATAAAAAGAAATGCATAAAAATGGAGAAAAAGAAATGCATAAAAATGGAAGAAAAGAAAAATTCAAAATGGAAGAAAAAAAATGCATAAAAAAGGAAGAAAAGAAAAATTCAAAATGGCGTCGCTTCGTGTTGCATGTTTTGATAAAGATAAAGGCGCATATACGCAGTGCTTCAAATTCAAACAGACATTTGGAATTCCCATTTGGTACCTCATTGATTTTCAATTAATAATGATTAAACCTGTTTACCTTAGGTTTGTTTGAGATGAGGGAGAAACTGTTAAACATGAACAAGGGTAGATGGCAGTGTGAATGATTTGAGGTTATGTTTGTTCATTACACAATGATGGGAGGTTAGAAAGCCTATTCATGTGTACACTTGGCTTTGTTCATTATAACTAGTGTAATAATTAATGGGCAAACAATGTTTTAAAATAGCCATCACAATCTATGTCCTAATTATGTAACAATTTAAATCCTCGATTTGTTTCCTTGATTAAACAGGTGTTTGTTTTCCACATGAGAAATTAATATTAAAATGAAATCAATACTCATATTTTCGTTTTGTTTGTGATCAATTTAAATGTTTAAATCCATGCAATAATTCAAGCTCATTTTAATAAACACGCTTTTCATCGCGGAAAAAATGGAATTTTTGATAAAAATAACAAGAAATCAAATGGTAACCAACGAACATTTATGTTAACGATGACTTTGATGTTTCATATGTTACATCTGCAAAGTAGTAAATCGATTCTAAATATTTGAGACTGGTAACGTTTTTATTGATACTTAGTACGCAAGCATCTCGAATCGAATTAATCTTCGTATTTAGCTTCTTACTTAAATAAACTGGACATAATTAATCTAAATATTTAGAAAACTCACTAAACATTTTTGAAATCGTTTAAAGCATCAAAAAAAAAATTAAAAATGGCGGCGTATTTATAAAAAAATTTGAAAATCCTTTAAAGATGGCGACATATTCATATCCTAACCTCCAAAAAAAATTTTAACTTAAAAAAGAAAAACAATGAAGAGAAAAAAAGAAAAATAACAAATTGCTTTGGAGATGCTTGTAATTTAGTTGAGCTTTTACTAAAACGTGGACGTAGGTGTATATAAGCATCGTGTTAAAAATCGATCATGATACGGAATCTCTAGAGGGCGCTACATCCGTTGGAAATTGCTTTCCTCTTTGCTTATTCCTCCTGGTTTCTTTATGGAGTTTCATCTCACTCCGCTTTTTAAAACTGGCTACAAATTACGTCGTGTAATTATCTACCGACCTACTATATCTACTTTAGTATGAACCTACTTGGTTTTCCTAACTATATATTTCCTTACTTCCATTTACTTTTATTACGACCAAACGATGGGAAATGTTATGCATTTGGTTTGGCATAAAATAAACTGCCAAGGATGTAAGATTAATACTTTACAATCATGAAAAGTTTATAATGAAAACTTGACAGCTGCATGCGTTTAATTCTTGTCTTCTTTATAATTTTATTCGATTCAATTTTAAAAACGTTTTTATTTAGTTTATTCTATTTGTTTATGATTTATCTTTATTACTTTCTTCAATAATTAAATAGGAAGTTATAGAAATTACATAATGTACTTGAATGTAGGTTAAGTTGCCTATCATACCATTTACCTACAAATTTATTGTCACTAATTTTTAATAAATTAAACGTTTATATTCTTAGATACATGCAAGAAAGTAATTTGTGAGATTTATAAACTTACATTACACGAACTGAAATTGCATTAAATTGAATAGTTTCCATTTAAAGTAAATAACTTGCACATAACTTCAACCTGAATAAGGCTTTATAATGTACCAAGAATATATGGTTGCATATCTAGCAAAATAAAATAGAATTTTCCAGGTTTCAGATTTAAAACAGTAATTAACCGACAGTAATACGTTTGAAACATAAACATTACACTCGGGTCAAGGCAACTCTTTTATTCTAGAAAAAGAAAATTATAAAAAAAAGATGGCGGATTTGTGTATAGAGTGACATCTATAATAAGATATAAAAACTTCATATATAAATGAGGTTATGTTATGACCTTTCTTCCGGTTACACGGGTTACTTGTGTCAAGTTGAGTTTATAATTTCCATGTCATAAACTCAGGGGGGGGAGAAAACGGGTTTTGGCAGTGTGCCATCAAGGAATGAGATTGTCACCGAACGGATGCATAAGATATGAAATGCTTTGAACAACAAACATCAAATGAAAATGGATGTAAATGTATTCGAGTGACAAGAGAATCCAAGTATTGGCTATTTAGATGTGACCAATGTGTTACTTTAACTGAATTATGAAATTTGTTGCAATTGCGTGCTATTTTCGTCTTTTGTTTGAATTATAAAGAATTCATTTTAGTATAGGTTAATATTAAATATTAAATTTTGACATGGCGGCCATTTTGTTGTGAAAACATATCTCTCTCTTTTTAAGTAAAGTATAATAAATTGAATACTCAAAAGTAATAAATTGTTAGAGATTTAGTGTTAAATAAATTTCACTAAACGTTTATTTATCTACACTTAGTAGATAGGTACTAGTACAAGAAATAAAGTTCATATCTACAAAGATCTATAAATAAACGCAATTCAAAGCACTCTAAGATTAATTAAAGCGTTTAGTTTATACTACGTATCAATGAACGAAATATATCTTACATTCTAATATCAAAGGAATGCATTTACTGCATTTATGCAAATTTAATAATTCGCACGAACAATTTGATCAATAATTAAAATGTTCTTTGTCTCTTTGTAATTCCGTGTGGATGCGCCGGCGTTTACATCATAAATTTACTCTTCAAAGAATTATATATAGAAATACAATTTAATAATTTGGATCTTATCGCTAAACAAATAATTAATAAATAAATTAAGTTCTGTCCCTTTTTTTTTTTCGTGCGTCAAGACATTTTCGAAATGTCAACTCAACTCAACAAACCAATAATGAATTATTGAATTATTAATAACAAAATGGTGACATTACCAAAAATAAAACACCATTAAATAAATAATTTATCATCTGTTATAGTTACTTTTCCTTATTCTGATAAAAGTTTTTTTCAACTTCTCTTATTGGAAAATACTTATATTTAATAAAAATAGAAAAATATGAAAGAAATCTAAGGGAGGCAACCACTTTAACACCAACAAAACACACTCGCACAATAAAAAATTCTATCTCTAAAGCAAAAAGGAAAAATGGAAAAAAAAGCAGAGCAAAGAAAAGCAACCAACAGATTGCTAGATTTCGATAAATTTATATATCGAGTTACACACATAACACACAGAGCATTTCCACATTTTCCTCACAGTTGCTTCGAGAAGAAGAAAGGATTCTATATATATGTTCAGCTGTCAAATGGGCCGAATCGGTTCGGGCAATTTAAGATGGAATTTAATGCGAAAATGCGCTCTGCCGCAGGTGCCTAATAAAAATATCCGATTCAAGTTCAAATGTTTTTCTATTTTTAGTGTACCATTCGCCATTTTGTTATAAACGCCATTAAGTCTCCAATCACATTAAAACTGCGTTCATTGTGTTTTTAATTTATGAACTAAATAAGCAACAGGAAACAAAATAAATATTTATGATTCGTTGGCATATAAAAAATTTAAAATGCATTATTGAATGCATAGTTTATGAGCTAATCAATATAACTCGCATCAAAATTTAATTTGATGCGACATATCGATGCCAAATGTGTAATTTACAATCGGGAAATGTTGGAAATTATATTGCATGATTGTAATGTTTGTTTTAAATTAATAAATTTTAAATAAATTTAAATATTACTGTCGGTTAATTAGTGTTTAAAACCCGAAATGTGGAAAAATTCTATTTTATTTTGGTAGATATGCAACCATATATTCTTGGTATATTATAAAGCCTTATTCAGGTTGAAGTTATGTGCAAGTTATTTAATTTAATTGGAAACTATTCAATTTAATGCAATTTCACTTTGTTTAATGTAAGTTTATAAATCTCACAAATTACTTTCTTGTATGTATATAGGAATATAAACGTTTAATTTATTAAAAATTAGTGACAATAAATTTGTAGCTAAATGGTATGATAGGCAACTTAACCTACATTCAAGTACATTATGTAATTTCTATAACTTCCTATTTAATTATTAAAGAAAGTAATAAAGTTTAATCATAAACAAATAGAATAAACTAAATAAAAACGTTTTTAAAATTGAATCGAATAAAATTATGAAGAAGACAAGAAATAAACGAATGCAGCTGTCAAGTTTTCATTATAAATTTTTCATGAGTGTAAAGTATTATTATAATTTTATATTATATAAAATATAAAACTCTATATTTACATATAAATGAGGTTATGTTATATTGTTATTATAGATGTCACTATATACACAAATCCGCCATATTTTTTCTT
>JASKGN010020672.1:0-10419 GCA_030556245.1 Falagria sp. GC000072 | reverse complement strand
AAGCAAAGTACATGAAAATCAACAATAATTGAAGACGTTACATTATGTCTAGAAAACCAACACAAGCTCAGAGAATAATAAGACGATGGTTTAGCTTATTTACATCGGAAGCAAATTTAGCGAAGAGACATGAGAACTCAACTAGATGAGAATAGCGCATATATTTCCAGGTGGATCATCCGACACAGATGTTCCGGTAATATATATAATATAATAATTTCTGATTTCCTTAGCGGAGTTCGCGTCAGCTGAAGCGACACCAAATTTGGTTAACTCAGAAAGCGAAGATTCAGATTGCCTCCGGCTAAATTACATTGTCTGACATGACAAAATTGAAATTCAATGCTGGCATATGCGAATATGATGTACTAATAAGAAAACCAAAATTAAAAAGTGAAAAATCAAAATTCACAAGACAAATATTTGAAACCAATCCTATTATAAATCGTAAAGAATCCTGACTATAGTTTTACTGTCTATACAACAACCACCCATATCCGCCTACAAACTTCACCCTCATACCCCTATTTCCATTACATATATAAGCGCGACACGCATGATTGATGACTCGAACTTCGCCGTTCTTCTTAGGCTGTCTGATAACAACATACATATGTGCGCGAACGTTGGTTCGTTCTGGCCATACTCCCCTCATCCTTGTTCGGGTCTTCGTGCTTGATTTCCGCTTTCGCATTGGCGTCGTAGCAGAACGTATGAAAGGGTGCGAAATTTACACTCGGCTGCTTATCTATTGTGTAAAAATGCAGAAACGTGCGAGAATAGAAGCTGCGAAAAAAGAAAAGAGTAGCAAAATACAGGCAAGCGCGCAGGGTTTTGAATACAATACATCGGAATGATACAGAAAAGTGAAGAAAAACTGGAAAGAAATTGCACGACCGTTCGGTCATTGAAGTGGCATGTCTTTCGTTGATTGATTATTCCTTTGCGAACTTTTTGTTGGCCGCATTCTAAATGTTTGTTCAAGTTCGTAAGACTAAATACGAAACAAAATATGTCGAAGTCAGTCATATTAATGGCATAAGAATGTGACAGAATGGTTGGTCTTTGGGAAAATCGCGAATGAAAATTCCCCCGAGTTGACGTGAAAGTGATAAATTACCATTCGAATAAGTAATGGTATATTACCACAATCATTGTGATCTTAACCATTTAACTTCTTCTTTTTTTTTCATTTCGAAACATATAATTCACAATCGTAAGAAATTTATTGCGGTAATGTGTACTTGCTCGGGCCGAGCCGACAAGAAAAATGATTTAATTACAATGTATAGTTGCGAATCCCGGTTCGCGGTCTCGACGTCGTAAAATATTTCTTAGTTTATGTTATGTTTGCCATGTCCCGACAAGAAATATATCTGACGCGAACGCCATATGCGTATATACTTCTATATCGTTTTTAAGAGCACGACTATACATCACGACGTCTAGCCCTAGCAGAAGCCCGGCGCCTTCACATCGCACCTTAGCAACATTGGCCTGTTTCTTCACACGTTTCTTATTCAAACGTCGCGCCCATACACTGAACAAATAAAAATAATAACGAAAGCGTTTTGGGAATGATATCACTCTATTGCTATGTATAGCTATAGATGATACGCCAACCACTCTATTATTTTCGTCGATTTTTTATATGACAGAAAAAAATTACAGAATTTCTTATACGATGTACGTTAACATAAAATGTGTGTGTTGGAACATTACTTTTTATATTTAATTTTTTATCGAGCAGATCTATTACCACCCTTTTGTTTTTATTGAAACGCTTAGGAAAACGCTCTAAAGTGGCGTTTTATGAGTGTTGCCATATTGTTATTCGCGTATAAATTATAGCCAGATGTTATGTTACAAATTAATTTTTCTTCTATAATTTTTTTTCTTTCTTTTTTCTACAAAATTTGAAAAGTACAGGAAATGGAGTTCCGTTTTATTTCCTGTAATAAATAATTTAATTTTACAAATTAATAAAAGGAAAGGAAAATGAGAGAGAATTTCAATTATTAAATGCCTGAGTGATGTTGTAATTCATAAGGGTTAGGTCAAACGAGGGATGTACAGTAGAGAAACAAAACAAGTAAAACGAAACTTTAAAAATTAATAATATGAAGCTCATAGTGAAGCGAAAACTGAGAAAATTGAGAAGATGCCTCGTGAAATATTTATTTATATTTAATATCATAACTGACGTGCAATTAGAAGTGGCTTTGGTGAGAGGTAAATGTGGTGAAATTCAATTTCAATTTCCTCTGATGGCGTAAAATTGATTTTCTTGTCATACGTTCGTTCGCTCATATAAAACTAAAAGAAGCTCTAAAGTTTTAATTTGTTGGTAAACATTCATTTTAAAACATATTTATAAATCGGAAAGTTTTCCAAACAAGTATAATTTAATTTTTCATTGTAAACACGTTAAAAATTACAAATAAAACCAATATGACCAGAAAGGATACTTCCTGGAGAAAGCCTTTATCCTTTAAGCCTACATATCTTATACATAAGCTAAGCTTTAAGGGTGTGAAGCGAACAAAGATCCAAGTTGCAACCCAAGAACACAGGTTCGGTTTCGCACTCTGCTTAATAATCTAAAATCTCAATTCCAAGTTATCCTTTGGTATTCTGCTACAAAATAAACTAACTGTGCAAAGGTTGAGTTTATTATTCTTTTAATATTAAGCAAAATTTTAATAATAAAGAAAGAAAGAAGGAAACTTTGAGTTTTATTAAAAAAGCTAATAGCCTCATCCTTACTGTTATCATAATTCTGGCAAGCACATTTAGCTAACGCCTTATTTATTATAGGGAAACACAATGTTTCATACTTGTAGTATAGAGTCAAGGCACATTGAATATTAGATGGTCCCAGCAGTCATCAAGAATGTGTAGTATCACTATTACGCTAAGGGATAGTATATTACGTAATAACTTTCGTGATAATACAGCGATGTTTTGTGTGGTTGGAGAGAAGAACAAAATAACTGTTTCTTTATTGTCGAGGAAGAAAAGGAAGAATAGTAAAAAGCTAAATGTAAGTGCCTATTTTAGTATTACAAGCACGCTTAGGTCATATGGTCGAAGAATTATGACAGAATAACTACCACCAAGATCATTAAACCAAAGCAATAAAACATTAGTAAAAATGACTTTAAATTTATTATGTATTTTTAAATTAAAACGTTAATTCCAAAAGCATTTTCAATCATCCAAAATAATCAGCTAATTATAATAAGCTCGATAATAATTTTCATAATTATTTGAATGATACTGCAGTAATTGCCCATAGAGTTGATGATATGAAAATATTCCCGGATTATTATGCGTAAACATAAATAATTGCAATATCCATACCATCACATATACAATTCGGGCTTCACACGCAAAACTAAATTTAATTAAAATCGCAATTCGCAAGCCGTGATTTATAATATTTGGATAGCTAGATAGATTCGCAAACAATGGTCGTATGCGTTTAAGCTCTTCCCGTGTCTCTCTCGAATATTATGACCAGCGAGCGCAGACTGCAGAAAAAGGGAAGCAAGAGAAATGTGCGTATTCCAAACTCAGGGAGAAGGGAATGATTAAAATTTATGCACGGACGAAATACAAGTGCAAAAAGGGATAATGGAGAATGTGGCACACACATCTACGTATACATGTTAAAACAGGCGGCAAACGTGCCAAGCAGCGCGAAGGATATGCCAGTAAAAAATGGGATATTACGCAAAAGAGAGCGGAGCGGGGAGCGAAAATATTAAATCACAAGGTGCCCGACTTAATTTGCCCCGGCGTCATTGGGTGATTTGGTCGTTCATTTTTTTCTTTGCTGGAAATATCTGCGCCATTTAATCTCAGCCACTTTTTTCTTCCTGATGTTGTGTTAGGCAGCTCTAAGCAAAGCAAATGCAAATTTTGGGTTTGGAATTTTCGGTGATTTTTCCTTAAAAATGTTAAATGTTTTCCTTTTCGGGGGAGAGAGGGAGTAATCTCCCTTCGAGTCTGAGAGGAATGTATAACCTCTTAGTGTTTGTTTTGTTTCATTGCGTTTCGTTGTTTTAAGCTTCGTTGTTGCTTTCTTTCTTTCATTCGGGAAGTCTATTAGTTTTTCATTCTAGTTCAGAGGGAAAACCTGAGTTTGAATTCCTTCTTCTTGTGTGAGCTTGCGTTGTTGTCAATTTAAAAGGAAATGTGTGTTTGGTAATTCTTTTCAAAATAAACTCAGGGCACGACTAAATGTATTATTTTATTCTGGATTTATACTGAATGTTTTCTTTAAAAAAATTTTTTGCTTTTAAATTTAAAGTTTTAAATATTCCAGTTTTTTTCTTAATTTATTCAGTTTTCTTTTCAATTATCCTGTTTGCAATAGTTACATATGTATCCACAAACTTTATGGAAACAGATTGATTCTGCACTCTAAATTGAACCATAGTATTTGTTTGCTTTATTTACCCGTGTTTGGATTTTTGGGCACATTTGAATTATTCATTTCAGATATTGAACGCACTATAAAATCTATGTTTCATTTATCCGCGGATTTTATTTTCTCATACGCTTCGATAGCTCTGGCAAAGAGTTTATTTATATTCAGATTTGGTATTTACAGATTGAAAACTTTGGGCAACCACTTAATTTGGATTTAACTCGAGAGCACAAGAAATATTACATCCTCAAATAGAACACAGTCAGTATTTTCGTAAATAAAAGCTCCTTGCTTCCGACATCAGAGAAGCCGAAGAAAATTGAGTGTAGTCGAAGCAGAAGAAGATTTGACGTGAATTTTCGAAGACGGCTCAATCTTTGTGCGATACATTATTTTCGATTCGCGGGGCGCTTTGAACTCCGATTTGGT
Organism: Falagria sp. GC000072; assembly: GCA_030556245.1. Classification (NCBI taxonomy): domain Eukaryota; kingdom Metazoa; phylum Arthropoda; class Insecta; order Coleoptera; family Staphylinidae; genus Falagria; species Falagria sp. GC000072. Next base: position 5,555 of record JASKGN010020672.1, on the reverse strand, counting down.
CCTTGCGGCTTGGATCTTTAGAACAGGAGCTTTCCCAATACATTGGAAAATCCAACAGGATCAAAGTTGCGTTATATAAATTATTGGAGATTGGAAATGTCACGTCTTCGTCATATTGGTAAAAACTTTGATTTATAGATTTTTATTAGCTAATATTTTATGTATATAATTCTAGACATTCTAGACAAGATATATCAAAATCCATTTAAACCAAGCTTACACACATAAAATATTAAAACGTCGAAACGCACGTGCTTTCATCCCTATTGCGACGTATAAGACTATCAGCCCTTCCTGTATCACTATATAAACAACCCACTCTCACCTCTGCCAGGATATAATATTATTATCTTCGTAAAGCAACCGGAAAAATCAAGCTTTGACATTATATCCACGTAGAAAGCTTCACGCTTCTAAATGCGATTTTATTATCTTATTCTCTTGAGCAAGAGCATTTAGTAAAGACATCAAACGATTTTAAAAGAAAAGGATAATAGAGAGACAATTCGTACGTGTACGTAAACTGCCAATAGACACATGAAAATGCCTGATAGGGACAAGTTACTTATCACTTTCAATTCACACCCACACAGACTAGCTTGTAATTTATTTAAGTACTCAAAGATCTTTTAGCAACCCTACGTCTAGTCGTTTTAGAAGATGAGTGAAAGTCAAGCGTTTGAGTCTTTGTGTTTCGCTTATCGTGCAAGACGTAATGCGACATTGTGTCCCACTTCTTATCGAACTCAATGATATTTGTTCGTTAATGTTTTCCGGGTTTGCCCTTCCCGACCCAACCGAACACTTCCTGCGTGCTTTGTGCTTTCCTTCTATTTATTTAGTATTGTTTGACAGCTTTGTGCAACATTTTAAGACATGTGTTGAATGATCAAAGCTTTTTGTTGTTAGTATTGTGGCATAAATCAGTATATCTCCTGATGTTTACTGATGCAACCCCAATTTGCAATTAATAGGTTTATGAATTAGTCTACAGACTGGGGAGATAAATAAATCCAAGTTTAATAATTAATCTGTCCCTAATGGTTGTTACTGTGTAGTCTATGGAGATCTATTGTAAATTAGTGACACAGCTGTGGTATTCCCATATCTACTGCACGAGTGGAACTAACGATTATTTGAATTAAAAACGTTAACGTAAATTTGCAACTTGCAATATATGTGTATTTGTACCTATAAACCTAAAACGAAACATATGGAATGTACATACCATAGCAATAGTGGTATGTTTGGAATTAAGTTTGCAAAACACAATTTAAATCCACAACTGGGAAACGCCAACATATGTTGCATATTTTATTTTTGCCGAAATAATGTTTTGCTAATATATTGCATGTGCTTCAAATACGAGTACGTTTGTTTATATGTTGAAAATTTAAATTATTCGAAAAGAGATACAAAAAAGTTGCGTTAAAATATTAAATTGAAATATTTGCATTTAATTTGTGCAAATATTGTATGTGAGTACAAACGAATGCAAAACTATTACTAAAAACAATTTGCAATTATATTCCGCTAGACTGCTAGAGCAAAGATTCGTCTCTACGTTAGCAACTAGTTCCGCAATTGCATTTTATGCCGGTTGGAAAATGAAGCCAATCCAAACTAAAATGGTATAAAAATTTCAATTAAATTAAAATGAAAATTAAAATATGTATTGATGTTTTATAAAAAAAAAATTCACTGCTCAAATTAATATCTCATTTTTATTTTCCAATTTATTTTCACAATTAAAAATTTAATTCAACTTCAATTTTCCAATATTTTTTATTTTTCTCTGAATTTCATAATTTTTTAAGCAACCAATTTAACCATCATTAATAAACTGTCATGGTTCTCGAACGAGACCACAACATGCACCACCAATCGCCGATTAAAAATTCCCCTTTAGCTTTTAAGTAAGCATTCGTTTCGCAAGAATCTCGCCCACTTTATTCCCAAGGGTTGAATTTCAAGCAGCGAACGCGCGAGCAGCGCCTTGTGTTTTTTGTATGGATGAAGTTTATCAAGCCCGCAAGTACTTAGCAAAATTAAGCTAATGAAGCAAATTCGATTTGCATCCGTCGAGTACTTGGCACATGTACATGCAGAACGGAAAAGTACAACAAGCAGCAAGAAAAAAATGTTCATGCAAACGAAATAACGCCACCCATCAGGCTTGTGCCTGTCCTGCTGCCGTGTTGTGCGCTCTGCTTCACAACTCATTTCAACTTTTTCCCCTCATTGCGCTCAAGAAGGCGCGTGAGCTTTAATCAACAACGACGAGATATAAAAATAAATATGAATTATCCCGTTATGAGCATTTGCGTCGTATTCGTGTCTGCCATAAAAGATTAATGTTCTCAAATTTAGTTTTCTCAGAGTTATTATACGAATCCATGTACGAATGCTGACTATGGAGTGAAGAACTTCGAAATAACTTTTCGGGGATAACTTTTATCAAAAAAGTACCTAAAGTAAATATGAATATATATATAAGGGTGAAGTATTTATTATGGTAATAAATAATTACTTTGAAAATTACAGGGTGAGTTGAATTTAAATTTTGCCTTAAACCGTGTGGATGCGCTGGTCACAATAGAGAAAACTTCAATAATTATTAATTATCAAAACTCAATTCTGAAAAATATTGTGTTTCAAAATATAATTGAGTTATAAACCAAAAAAAAAAGAAAATTCAATGATGTCAGGAAACTATCAAAGTCCGCAACGCCAGTGCGAATAGAAAACTTTTGATTGGTTGTTATTTTTTCATTAAATTTTTCGCCGAGCACCGAACAAATATAGAAAATAATTAAGTGTAAAGAGTTAAAGTAACTTTAAGGGTGTGCAGCCGACGTGTCTCTCGACAATAAAGCAAATAGAAGAAAATTGAACGGCGGAAACAAATAAACACATTTCATCATGGCGAGGATGATGATCACGACGCGAAAAGAGCGAAAACGATATAATTTCTAAATGTAGAAGATAATAAACAATGTTGGCTTTATGAAGCGTCGCGTTGTCGTCGAAATGAATTGCGCACAGATTAATAAAACGTTATGACTTTAACATTTTCGCTTCTAATGAAACAACGGATATAAAATTATATTTTAAAATGTTGTATTAATGGCATCGTTAAAATCCCCGTTAATTTGATACGAAATTAAACTAGAACCAACTCAATTATATTATAATATGTGGAATGTCAACGTGACAAGATTAAAATTACATCAATCACAACGTTCGAAAAATCCAATTCGTTGCGAAAAAGTTTGAACTTCGCCACGCGTAAGTTGTGATGTAAATTATAAACAAAGTTTTAATCATACGTCACTTTCATGCACTTTAAAAGCCAAGTGGAAAATTTACAAGTTCGGATTTTTCATTTCCTTGATAAATCGAAATGATTGAAATCCCAAACACGTAAAGAACTAAACAACGACACAAATCAATTCGCATCCGAGCGCAATTCATCATTGCACATCATCGTGAATTATAAACGAAAATTATTTATCCTTCAACGACAACCACAAATTTCCGGCTCGTAATAAAAAAAAGAGAGGCGGAGCGGAATGTACTCGCTATATTACAGTTGACAGTTCGTGACATAGCTTTCGCATATTCGTAAAATGTGCCATCAGCATCATTTTTCCAACCTAGCAACCCATCCATCCAGTAAGCTCAACGCGCATTGCCGGAACAATATCTAATGTCTTCGTCATGTCCGGGCATAAATATCCAAGAACGCAACATCGTCGCGTTGGCGTAGCGTCGTCAGAGTCGTAAATTCGCGGATTTTTCCGAATGCATTATGCGCATATTTAACAGGAAGATAAATCGCAAACGGTTGTCGATGCGTTTAAAAACGATTTATAGACGGACGTTAAATAAAACCGTGCGATATGTTACGTTTTCCATATGTGTACAGTGTACCGTCACTCATAACATGTTACATATTGAAAATTGCTTATTTCACAGAATTGTGTCAATCGTCAATGTTTCAATCATAAAAAAGGGGAAATGCAATTGCATGCGTAAATAAAACTAAATAAAAATAGAAATGGAAATTGCAAAGTTTGAATGTCCGGAATTATAATGGTGATAAATTCCAGATGAAAGAAGTAAGAACAAATTAAGAAGTTGTACGTGGCCACAGGCTGCACATTCTTGAGATGTTAGGATTAATAAATATAAATGTTGGTAAATGTGCTACAAGAGAATTTACGTGGTAAACAAAGCTCTTAATTATTTGTATTTGGCTGGGTTCTCTTCTTCTTTTGCTTGAATCAAACTGATCGTCTGGAATCCAGATAAATTGAGCAACGACTAGCTAGGGCAAGCTAGAATGTTTGCACCTATAAGAGCGACGAGATAGCAAGCTAGCCTAGCCTAGCTAGCTGCCCAGAGGCATGGCATAACAAGATTAAATGAAGGTAAATGGAACACGAACTATGCTGTAACAGATAAAAATAGAGCTTTTGGAACCTTAGAATTCCTTACTTCTTCTAGAATTCTCAACAGCAGCACCTCATCTAAATGCCAATTAAAACGATTCGATCAATTAAAATTTAAATACATCACAACATCCTTTGTCCTGACATCTCTACTTGTCCCAAATGTAAACCTAACCCAGACATTAATTGGAGCCACGCAGTATACGTGTGGACTTATTAGATTGAGCATGGCATCTTTGGTATTCGCAGCGAAAGAGTAATTTAATCGAACGTTCCCCAGACGCTAACAATTCGCAAGAGACGAGTACTAGTTACAACTGCAGCTTTACACTGTACTGCCACCGCCGAGCCGCCACGTTTTCGCAGGGATGGATGCCTGGTTAGATATGCGTGGCGGTAACTCAACAACTACGCAAACCATGTTTATTAATCAGCGCGAACGTTTACTTGCCGACGATCCATCACTGTGCATTAGCAATCCGCGGAGGCGGTGGGTGAACGCGAGAAGTCTTCGTCTGATCGATGCCATGATTGATACTCAACTGTTTGTGGGCTATATGTATAAGTTGTGTTAATTACTGCTTCCGACAAGTGTGAAAGAGGCACTTCTCATAGTTAGACATAAAATGCTTAACAAAACTTTTTGTTTTTGTGCTAGAAAATAATATGCATCCAAAGTTGCATATAAAAAGTTTATTCTTCCTAAGAAATCTTATCAGTTTGCATATAACTAAAGCAGAATTGAGAGGATGAGAAGAGAAGTACTTGAGACATCCATGATCATAAAACATCAGAGCAAGGCATTACCCTACGAGTACAGATTTGATCAGAGCTTGTAACTCACAACTTGTCTGTTCAACGAAGAAAAGACCTGGAGCAAACGAAGGAGAGTTATTATAAAGAGCGAAACTTTCGCCGACCTGGTATCAACTAATAAATTATCTCATGGCAAAGATGTACTTATAAACTCATATTTCGTTTGCAGGTCGATCCTAAGAAGAGTATTAAATAAATTTGAAATAATTACGTGCTTTTCGTGGAAGTGAATCGAATGGCAAATATCTCAAACGGAACTAATACCTACCATTGATCTAGTCCTAG